>JAHXMU010017502.1:0-15545 GCA_019455685.1 Philornis downsi
GCTCTATAGTAATTTCTGTTTGTGATTATTACAATTGATGAGGCGGCTTTTTTCCTTTTTTTTTCTCGGCGTCAAAACATTTAATTGCATTTTGAGTAGATTTTGCTTATGTAATTACTGAACGTATAATTATGGATTTGTTTTATTGTGATAATATTTTGATTTGACGTAAAACATAGACCCCCAATAGGCAAATGTAATAATAATTGAAGTAATTTCGGAATAATATTTTCGATATATGCGAAAGAAATAGATTAGTCGGCATCAAGGACAATTTCATGAAATTTCAGATTTCGCTGTTCTTAAAAAAAACTCTGTCCAAAGTGTTGCCAACCAGATAAAAATAATTCTGGTCATGTGAACGAATGAACGACGAAATAAGTGTAGTATGTGAGTGTAATTTCTCTAAGTGTATATTCTAGAAAGATCATCATAACCGCTCCCAGAACATTCAAGTATGATATACATATGTAATCTCTTTCCCTCTTTATCTGTAGGTGGGACTTTTCGAGAATTACATTTACGACAGTAAGTTATGTTTGTTCCCCTCACTCCCATTATATAGTCTATTGTTATCTGCTTTTCACTTGTTATGTAAATAAGAACATTTTAGAATTAAGTCTATGATAAACAACACTATTCTGTAAATATGTGTGTCTTTGTTGCACCTATTATGTAAATATGTGTTCTCTATGAAATAATATAGCATTTTCTAGAATAAGTAATTTTAGGATAAATACAGCAACTTTGTACGTTTTTGGAGATTAATAAAGTTGAAGTTGATGTGGAAATACGTTCCACGATACCAAATAAGGAAAACATTATTTGATACGCGGTAGTTTCCAGAGTAACATGATTATGGTATGTTAATCTAGAAGCTTTATAATTTCTAGTTTACAGTACTGAACACTTCGTTTAATATGTACCGGAACTGATGAAGGAAGATAAAGGCATTCTTTTACAAATTTGGGCTTATTTGAGCATCGTTGCCTCCCTCAAAAGTGATACAATTGGATTATTTTATAAAAGGATTTGACAAGTCTTTTGAAATACGAAATTCTGTTTCCGCTGTGACCTCATTATTTGATACAAATAATTTTCCTGGACGCATCCTCTGGACGTTTGCAGACAGATATTAGTTTTTACCTAAAGGCCTGATCTGGAGAACATGGTGGATGGAGTAGCATTTTTTCTTTTGCATCTTAACCATCTACTATTTGTATCAAAGTGCATTGTTTTAATGAAAGAACTTGTTTTTCTTCACAATTTGCGGATGTTTTTTTTTTTTTTGATTTCACCCTTCAAAAGATCCAAAAGTGCCATAAAATATTCGCTGTTTTTCATTATTCAATATAATCGAATAATACAGGGTGACCGTCGGGAAGGTATACTACTTTGTTTTGCCGCCATTTTGGTAAACATTAGTCTTGACAGTTCATATTTGGCAGTCGGGAAGTAGAGACGTTTCAAATTTATTATGGAAAACTATTCGATAAACCAACGTGTTTTAATCGTTAAAACATTTTATCAAAATCAATCATCGATTACTGTGACGATGAGAAAGTTACGTGAAATTTTTGGAAGAAACAACGTGCCAACGAGACACACTATTTATCGTGTAGTGAATGATTTCGAAGAAAGAGGGTCTGTAGCTGATAGGGTCAAGCATGGACCACAACGTACTGCAACATCAGCTTAAAACATTACTGCTGCTCAAGAAAGTGTTCAAAACAGTCCATCAACCTCAATCCAACGCCATGCTCAGCAGCTTGGTCTTCAAAGAACATTTTTGGCCACAATTTTGCACAAGGATTTGCATTTGTTTCCACTTAAGATTCAGTTGACACAAGAGCTTCTTCCACTAGACCATTTACGCCGCCATACATATGCCAATAGGATGTTACAGCTCGGCAATGACAACCCCGATTTTCATGAAAAAATCATAATGAGTGACGAATAGATATGTGAATGGATATGTGAATAAACAGAATAATTGGTTCTGGACAATGGAAACCCCTCAAATTATTCATCAGTCACCTGTGCATCCGCAGGCCTTTAGCCGACGATCATCCAACACCATTTTGTGGATTTTCTTAAGCACGTCTGGCGTGGATGACTCAATTGGTCGAGCACTATGGCTTTCGTCTTGGCAGCTCGTACGGCCTGGTTTAAAGTCTGCTACCCAATATTTTACAGTCGCAAACGAAGGAGCAGACTCCCTTAAAGTAGAATCTAGCACGGCTTTAATATTGGTTGCACTGAGACCTTTCAAATGGAAATATTGAATTGTATTACGGTGACCAATTTTTTCCATGTTTATAAATTCATTGAGATCGTTTACTTTTGACGGCTCATATAACAATTCTAAACAACGTGGTACCTTGAAACGTGTTTTGTGAGGTTGCCATCTTTCACTAAAATAATTTTTTCAAACTACTTGCACCATCTATACGTCAAGTCGGCGAGTTTTGGGGCCGCCTTCGTATAATAATATCTGTAACGTATATTTATATATTGAAAACCTTCAATAGTTGCTTCCGATACCCCGATTTATAGATTATTATAAATTAATTAATTGAACTGTGCTCGGGGTCGAATTTGTTTTTTCGTTGTCTGTCTCATTTGTAAACTACATTTATTGGCCGTTATTACAGTATACGATCAAGGTGCTAGTATATGATATATGCTAGTATTAGTATATGATAATACACTAATTGTTTTATTATAGAAACCGGATTTTATAGGCAAATACCTGTCAACTTAATAAGATAAGATAATTAATATTAGATGTTATCTTGCTCATTGAGTTCGTAATTATTATCATAGAGTAATTTGCTAGTTGTCCTCTGATGATTTTTTTTTTTTGCGCTGACAATAAAAATAAGTTTTACTTTTGGTAATATTTTTACTTACAAAATGTCTTATTTTTTCCGTCTCTTTTTAGGTAAGTTGATGTTGATGGAAATCGCTTGGAAAGTTGCATTGTAAATACATTAAAGGTATGTTAGAAATTATTGTTGCTTTGAGAATTAACGGACTTATATTAAGTGCGTAACTAAGTTCCCGCTGTTTGCCAATAGATGGCGCCAGCTGTAAGTGCTAGTCGACTCTGCCATAACCTGAACGTAATGATCCAAGCTTAGGCATATGGCCAGCATACCGCTTCGACACAATAGTGATTTTTTCTTTTGACGTCATATTATTTTAATTATGTGAATATGTATGATTTTGTGACAAATAATCGTCATATGCGGGAAAGTATTGATTTTCTTCTTTCAATCGAAGAAAACGACGGCTGAAACTCATGGAGAGCTTCCAAACGTTAACGGAGATGCTGCTTTAAGTGAAACCATGTGTCGATATTGGTTCCGTCGCTTTAAAGACAGTGATTTTGTTATTGACGATCACGCGAACGGAAGACGAAAAACTTTTGAAGACACTGAATTTAAGGGTATTGCTTGATGGGGATCCATGTTAAACGAAGGTGGAACTTTCTTCAGTCTTAGGAGTTACCCGCCAAGCCGTTTCCAAGCAAATGCATGCGTTGGGAATGATTCAAAAACAAGGAACTTGGGTTCCTTATGAGTTGAAGCCAAGGGACGTTGAACGTCGTTTTTTCACCTGTGAACAACTGCTTCAGGGACAAAATAGAAAGGGGTTTCTTCATCGTATTGTAAAGGATGATGAAAAATGGATTCATTACAGCAATCCAAAGAAAAGAAAGTCATGGGGGCTATTCGGTCATGCTTCTACGTCGTCTCCCCTCTGCCGAATATTCAACGAAGGTTATATATATAACGAAGGTTATACTCTGTATTTGGTGGAACCAGGTCGGTGTTATTTATTACGAGCTGTTGAAACCAAGCGAAACCATCACTGGGGATCGATATCGACTTCAGTTAATGCGATTGAGCCGAGCTCTGCGTGAGGTACGCCCACAATACGCGGAGAGACACAAAAAAGTGATTCTTCAACATGACAACGGTCGGCCTCACGTGGCCAAGCCCGTTAAAACCTACCTGGAAACGCTGAAATGGGAAGTCTTACCCCATCCGCCATATTCTGCAGATATTGCGCCGTCCGATTATCACTTGTTCCATTCGATGGCACACGATCCACTCCACTCCACTCATATGAAAACTTCAAGGAATGTCTAGATTCGTGGATAGCCTCAAAAGATGAATAGTTTTACCATGACGAAATTCAGGCTTTGCTAAAAAGATGGGAAAAAGTAGGAGCCAATCGCTAGGTAATCGCTAGGCAATACTTTCAATGAATCATTTGTAAACATGTTTTCATAATAAAATTTCATTTTTATAAAAAAAAACAGCGAGAACTTAGTTGCGCTAATCAAAGCTCATCAAACTGACTTTCGGAAACTTCACAGTAGATCCATTAGATTTAAGCTGAAAATTAAACTTAAATGAGAGGTGACTGGGCGTGGGGAACTTTTCCATGTACCATTCGTGGGAACTTTTATTCCTCTAATTTGCTGATGTTGTACATACAGCCTTCTTAGTTCACAATGTATATACAATTATGCAACATTTTTCTTTTTTATAAAAATGTAAAAATTTGTAACAAATTGAAATAAAAAATAAATTAAAGAAAAATATTTCTTACATCAATATTAACTTTAACTGATATCAAGTATGAATTCCGACTTAAATCAAGTTTAAAACTCTTGGGAGAAAAACATTTTGAGATCAATTTGATATCAGATGTCCTTAAATCAAGTTTAAAACTCTTGGGAAGAAAACATTTTGAGATCAATTCAATATCTGATATCCTTAAATCAATCTCACTCTCAGCTCATATCAAGTATGGGTTCGGGCTTAAATTAAGCTCAAATTTCTTGTAAAATGAGAGTTGTGAGATTAGTTTTATTCTTCTTCTCAATAGAAGTCCAATTTGTTACATTTCGATGCACCGTTTTGTTGCAGATATTGAAATTATTTTGTTAGAAATAGGATTGCGGGAGCCTTTGATCGCTAGTTTGAACAGGGGAGGGGGGTTCTCGTCCTTTTTTCTTACAAAATGAACCTTGTTGCGAAAATTTTGCAAAATGTCATCCCGTTATCCGGCGAGAAAAATTCCCATACGGAGGCTCCGTGAAACCGTGATGTGAGGAATTGCAAAAGGCAAGGTTAGCCCATAATATTTTGTGGCAAATCTTAATGGCCCAGATGGAACAGACGCCACCAACAATGCCAAGGCACCTACTAATATTTAAAAATAAGACAGCTGCTGTTGGTTTTTCGATTAAAGTGAAATATACGAGTCAGTTACCTTTTCGTGATTAAGGAATTTTTTTCAATATTACGGACAAATGTATGCACGTGGTTGACTTAAGGTCATTAAAGTTTCACTATGGTGAGTTGTACAGTGTACAATGTACACGCTTCTGCGCCAAGTTTAATTTTAATGAAGAATGAATGTATTACAATTAAGAGAAAAAAGTTATTAACTTTTCGAATTACCTTTAGCAATATTTTCCACTTTGCCTCGATTTTTTAACGTTAAGTGTGTGATTATTAAGAAAAATTTTGATTTTTTTTTTTGGTCTCACTATTTTCCCACCCTAAGAAGAACTTATCTGGTTGAGATGTAAAATTGAAAGGAAGTTTCTAGATCTCTTCACAATATGCGATGAACTTTATAATAGTCAAACAATGAATTTTCAGTTCATATGTCACCATTACAAGGTTGCATATAAACACAACCGTAAACGTTTCCGAAACCGAAAACGTATCGGAAAACGCAACCAATACAGCACAGCAACTTGTCCCCGATAAATCGGACATAACAATTTAGCGCTCAATTCGATCGCTTTATTATCTAAAATCAATTCAGCTTTTCTTGAAATGAAACTCTTTTCGGCTAAAAATCAAGACCAACCGGCTTAAGGAGAGCTAAAATTAGGAACTCTGCACTAAAAGTTGTCGGTCTTAAATTAAGAATTTTCTACTGAATTTAAGAAAATCCATATTTACCATATTTTTGCCACTGCTACGGAACGATTTGATTATGGAATTTCTTTGAGTGTATAAATATCTTAATTATAATAAAGATCTTTATTAATAGTTTTGACATTCAGAGACGGTTTCAATTTACAACTAAATCCACTGCATTCACAGCGGGCTATACGTTCGAGATCGGTTGAAATTTGTTTCTGGCTAAAATTTGTATCAATTAATATGTTAATAAACGTAATCAAATGTTAACAAAATTAAGACAATAATGTTTGTTAGACTGATTAAAGCCAAACATGTGGACTTGTGTTTGGTATTTGTTTGGCCTACGTGCCGGCTAACATGAGTAGGTGAATTCAATGATTTTGGAAAAAGTTCGTGTCTTAAATCTATTGTTTTCTGCATTTAATATACTGGCTATTAGGAGATTAGTACGACTATCGTAAAATACGTATTGCTTAAGGGTGAACAACTTTCATAACGCTGACCTTTCATAACGCTGAATATAAATTTCAACAATACTAAGCTGAATGTCGGGGAAAAATATGGAAATTAAATTGTTCAGAAAGCGTATTAATTGACGGTAGTGTAACAATTATGTGCAATTGATGGCAATTGTATTTAATTTGCATTCTTAATTAACAAAACAGTTATTTTTACATATTCTCAAATACCAGTTTACAAAACTGGAAATAAGAGTTTCCATGAATTTAGTTCAACAAAAATGATAACATAAATAATAAAAAAAAAATAATAATAAAAATGAAAAAATGAATGACAGAAACGTGGGAGATGTAATCATAGCAAAATCGTGGAAAAATTAATAGGAACACGTTTATTTTCTTAAATTTAACACAATTTTGAAAAATATCTAACAAAATTAATCAACTCAATTAAAATCACCTCGCATAATCAGAAGGTGTACTTTCTGTCGTACAGCTAAATCCTGGAAGCTATTGATATTTGAGATTGTTTGAGACAAATTTTTTGAGAAAATAATTCTCAAGGATTTCCAGTGCTTAAAGACAAATATGCATGCGAAATTTGTGATTGTATATTTAACGAAAATTAGTGATCTGTTCAAAACCCCAGATGAAGATTTGAAAAATAATGTGTTCCATACACAACTCAAATAATATCTAGCAAATTTTTTGCTTTTAGTTTGATCTCTAAAATGAATGTTAATAAAGATAACATGCATGCGAAATTGGTGATTATATATTTGACGAAACTCGGGATTCTTTTTAAAAACCCAAGATGAAGATTTGGAAAATAATATATTCCATGCATAACTCAAATAATATCTAGCAAATTTTTTGCTTTTAGTCTGATCTCTAAAATGAATGTTCCTCAAAAATTGAATCTTGAAATGTTTACCATCAATTCTCGAAATATATAACGAAAGAAGGTAAAACCAGAAATAAATATAGTAGCAATTTTAAAGATTAAAGAGAGTAGAATAGACATTTAGACTCTGAGTCACAAGTGCTATATGTATATATTCAAAACATTAATTTCGATTGATTTAAGAGTAACAAACTTCCTAATAGAAACAGTTCAATCATTAAAATAAAATCTAACAAGTTTAGAAAAAAATCTAAAAGCTCATTCCGCGGCTAGTAGAAATATTTTTGTACGGAACGATATAAAAAAAAACAAATTCCTTTTCAACCCATGAATATAATATGGAAGAGCTTCACTCTCATTAGGTGTCTGCAAGTCCACGCGCTTGATCACGTTGATATTATACGATATCACACAGTGTTAATACTCGTTTATTTTTTCTGTCGAAAAACTCCTGTTTTGTTTAATTTCTGCATTAAATAGAATTTTGCATCACACAAAAAAGGAGGTACAATAAATATTTGATTCAGCTAGTTTTTCTTCATCGAAAGAGGACATCGTCAACATAACTTACTTTCATAACAACTTCTAAATTCCTCTAATAGTAGAAATATTTTTGTACTATACGAAACGATATAAAAAAAACAAATTCCCTTTCATACCATGAATGGAATATGGAAGAGTTTAACTCTCAGTGGGTTTGCAGGCATTCTGATTTTCGACTCAATAAAACAAATATTCAGCTACTTTTTAAACAAACTGTAATATTTCAATACGCCATTATCCTAGTTACCTAGTTATACGCCCCGTCTTAGTCCGAAGGTAAAAAAAAATCATGTTCTTCCACCATCATGTTCCTTTAGCCACCAACTTCTATGCTATCCTTCGACTTCATTGCCGCTGACGTTTTATGCTGGATCATGTTTATCTACTCGCTTAATGTGATTCTAATCCAACACCCAAAGTGTTTGATCATGTCGATTTCATACGGTATGCAACTAATGATTCATACAATGTTGAAACTTATTTGTTTATTGTCTCGAAAAATTCCTGTTTCATTCGATTTCCACATTAACTAGGATTTTGCGTCATACAAAAAGGCAGGTACAACTAATTTCTGGTTCAGCTAGTTGTTCTTTATCGGAAGAGGGCATCATCAAAATAACTTATTTTCATAATAACTTATATTTCCAAACACTACGCTTTTTTAATCTCCATGAGAAGCAAAATAAATAACATATTTTGTTGACGGCGCATTCGATTTTTATAAAACCACCCGTTACTAAAAACGTATTAGTTGTCATTTGTTAAGCAGCATTCCTGTTTGCTCAACGAATTGAATACCTTGGGTTTGTTCTTGTTCTTCTTCTAAAACCTCTGTTTTTGTTCCTTCTCTTTGATAGAGAAGGTTGCAGTAACACCTTTCAGTTTTTGGGTCATGACGTCTATATCATCAGTGCACGCAAGTGACATATGGCTAAAGATGACACTAGTCATAGTTGCATCAACTTTCCTTATAATCATCACCACACTTGGAGCTGTCTTTTGGAAAATATTCTTATCTTGTCATTGAGCAGGTACTCGTTGAACCAAATTGCGTTTAGGAACCGGTGCATGCTCATCGTTAACTCATCGTCACCGGGTTTAAATGGCTCTACCAGCATTAGCATCCTTTACTAGTTATTCTTAAGTCGTGATATTGCTTTTCTATGCCATCGTCGTGATTTTTTCACCTTTGTAGTCCTGAACGAGCAGCTAATAAAGGGTGGCGCATAAGTAACGTTAACGGCTACTATATTGAATGCGTTCTTGTGCATCATTCGATTTTAACTCGTGAACCAATTGCATCTTATATGGGAAAAGAGTAAAATTCTTTGCAAATACCGCCTGGACATCTCTAACTGCTGAGAACGTCGCCTGGTGGAAGTTTCGGCGGTTTCCTCTATACTTGCTTGCACTCGGGCAATGGTCACTTCACTTCGAACTGCACAAGGTCTTCTAACACGCGGAAGACACACAGACAGCCCCTTGTTGCCCAAAACGCTGAATCAATCGGTAAATTTCGATATGATCTGAATAATCGAATGCTGACTTTCAAAGTAACATTGAACAACTTTGGTTCTTTGTTTTGTGCTGAGCCTTTCCATTATAAATTTCCCAAGTATTATTTAGTTAATTCTGTAAAGAGACGAAAAACAAGACATAAACAAAAAATGTATTCACTGATCAAATCTTAGCGTTACTTATGCGCCACCCTATATAATAACAAATGTTCTTAAACTTACTGAAACTGAAAAGCTCCCTTCCTCTCCATGAAATCTAATGTGAATTCCTTGCTTTGTTGTTAATTGTAAATTATTGTGACAAATTAATTTCTTATAGCTAAAGCTTAACATTCTTATAAAGGGTGTCCCAAAAAGAATGCAAGATTTAAATTTTAAATAAAACACAGATATTTTAAAAAAAGTGTGTAACTTTATTATATCGTAAAGTAGACAGAATGAGGTTATGTATGGAACAACACAAAGGGCAGATAGCCGCCGCGGCTTTGCTGGCACACATGCGATCTTTTAATGAAATTTTCAATGACCGTTTTGCATAAATGCTGCGGTATTTCATTGATGCAGCATCCAATTTCCTCTTTTGAGACTTGAGTCGTCGTCGGCTTATTCGCGTAAACCATCGACTTCAAAAAACCCCAAAGAAAAAGGTCTAATGGTGTTAAATCGCACGATCTAGGCGGCCAATTCTGGTCTCCAAAACGCGAAATAACACGACAGGGAAATTACTGATGCAGCAATTGAATTGTTTCTCTGGCTGCATGACATGTGGCGCCGTCTTGTTGAAACCACATGCCCTCCACATTCATTTCTTCAATTTTAGGCACGAAAAAACTGGTTATCATTTCACGATACCGAACACCATTGACTCATTTTCATAAAAAAAGGTCCAATGATTCCTCTAGCCCAAAATCCACACCACACTGTGGCACGTTGAGGATGCATTTGCTTCTCGTGAATCATTCGAGGATTTTCCTCACCCCAAATGCGATAATTCTGCCTATTGACGAAGCTATCAAGATGGAAGTGGGCCTCGTCACTGAAGATGATTTTATCGGCAAAATCAGCATTTTCATGTTATCTCTCCAATACCCAACTAACGAACTCCCTTCGCTGTCCATGGTCAGCTGGCTTCAGTTCCTGAGTCAATTGAACTTTGTATGCATGAAGATGTAAATCTTTCGTCAAAATTCGTTGCATAGTGGATTTGGAGACACCAACTTGCTCGTGAGCTCGGTGTCGAATTGAGGTGGATGGAGTTTGAGCGACATCATCACGATCGACCTGGTCGAAGGCGCGTTGTTGTCTTTACATCACTAACAGACCCAGTTTTGACAAATTTATCCATTAATCTCTTTACAGTTGACTTTTTTCGAGCATTATTGTGACCCCAAATTGATTACAATTTGCAAACTGTAGACGCAAAACTTTCACCATTTTGATAAAACAATTTCACAATGAGAATGCGTTGTTCATTCGTGTAGTTCTCTATTTTTACTAACCTCGCACCCTCTACTAGCAAACAATAACAATTGTTCAAGTGTCAAACAATGACACTTCGAATAGCTCCAAATTTAAATCTTGCGTTCTTGTTGGGACAGCCTACAATCATTGTATTTCCATACCAACATCAAAGATTTGCATGCATTAAATGATTGTAAACACAAGTTTGTGTCTTAAGTCTTTTGTTTTATTCAAGGCAAATTAGATGCCATCAAATAAATACCAAAGCAAACAAACTCGTGTTTAAGATAAAATAAAAATACGCCTATAATGAGATGTTTCTAACCATGAAATTTATATTAATATTTAAATTGAAAGCAAAATGGAACTGAATCAAAATACCTCTTTTAAAATTTAATGATATGTGAAATGTTTGTGTGATTTGTTAACTAATAATATGTTATGTTATGCAAATCATGTAAGATTATCTTTCAAAATTGTCACCATTCGGGTCACTTCACGGGGGGGTATTAGGAAAAGATTATGTTAAACTCATATGCTTTTCATAAATGCTCCTCGATTACAATCTAAAATACCTGATATATTTCGCAAAAGTCTTGATGACGTTTAACATTTCTCAACAGTGTTTTTTCACAATTTCTTGATCGCTATTTATGTAGATCACAGATGAAAACAAACTCGCGCTCCATCGCCACTCGTTTGCAATTACATAACTGTCATATCAGACCAGTTGTAGATTACACAGAAATAAGAAAAACTAGCATTGTAAATAAACTAAGACTCTCGAAAAAAAATGTGTTACATACCAAAAAATAAAGAAAAAATGTTTATAAAACAAACTGGTTATATGTCAAGATATTTTTGAATTTTTACTGCAACGTTTTACAACAAGTGGCCGCATGCGCGTTCGCCACCGATTCCATTGGAAGAAACTTTAAACTGCCAGCAAGTACTTAAAGGCAAGTGCATGTGTCCGGCTGAAAAACAAAAAAAAAAAAAAAAAAGCAAAAAAATACAGATAGTCTGGTGAAAACGTAACAGCAGCCACAGCCTCGGTTGTCGTGAGCTGCTGCCACTTCAACCTCATGTCCAATCTCAGCGAGTGTCCGCATTAGCAATATTTGTCGTTGTACAAAATGCGTCGTTGTTGGTTCGCTTACCAAGAGAGGTGATATTAGTACGTTTTGTTAACTAGCCTAATGTAACATTTTAGATTGAAATTGTAGAATTAAGCGTCAACACTTTGGTGTGTGTCGGCACCCAGCACTCAGTACCTAAGCCACCTATGTACGAGTATGTTTCAGCGATTAAATATTTCACCGAATATTACTCGTTTGATTGGTGTGGTTATATCATGAAATAGCATTTACGCAATATTGATTTTTTTTTGTTTGCGTTGTTGTTTACTTGAAGATTGTTTTTTTTTTTTGGTAGACCAACTTGTTGGTTGAATATTTTTGGTTTTTTCGGTAATGTTGATGTTGTTATTGTTAGCTCTATTCCATCTTGTGTCAAGTAAAGATATTTGTTCGTTCCACGCATGGTCTCTTGCACAGAAGAACACCTCCTGCTGCGTTGTAATGTTCTAGTAAATCTAGAATTGAATTCTTTCTGTGTTGGATTTTAAGTAGGTGTTGGATTCTAAGTTGTCTATAACAGACGCACGCACTTTTTTAATTAAATTCTAGATTGGCTTCATGATTTTGAAAAGAAAAAAAAAAAGAAAAAACAAGAATCAAATTCTTGTTTAATTTCTGAGCTCACATCAATGACATATCGCCGTTGGTATTTTTGGTTTCTTTGATTTATTCGATTTGGAGACACTTGAAAATAGTTGGATAATATAGAATAGCATTATTATGATTGGTTATTGTACGGGAGATAACATTTTTCAATATAAAACGTTTATCTGCAGTATGACAACAATTCATAAAGCAAGCAATGAAATCTGGTGGCTCAATAAAGTGGCATTATCACAACGGTGATTGTAGATTGTACAGAAACAGCAAATCGAATCGCAAAAGAAAAATTTTGCATTATGTTTCTTCTTCTTCTCCTTTCTTGCTGACCAATATACATATGTAAAATTCACTAGCCTTCTTCTTCATCTTTCTTGCATTCTGTTTCATCTCCTTCTTTTTTTCTTGCATTAAGTTTCTTATTCTTTTTTCTTGCATTCTGTTTCTTCCTCTGCTCCTTTCTTGCTGATCAATCTATGTAAAATTCACTAGCGTTGGTATAAATATCCGCTAATTAATTGCGCTTCTTTCTTGCATTCTGATTGTTCTTCTTCTTCTTCTTCTTCTTTCTTGCATCCTGTTTCTTCCTCTTCTTCTTTCTTGCTGACCAATCTATGTAAAATTCGCTCGTGTTGGTATAAATATCTGCTAATTAATTGCGCTTTTTTCTTGCATTCTGTTTCCTCGTCTTCTTCTTTCTTGCATTCTGTTTCTTCTTCACTTTTCTTGCTGGCCAATCTATGTAAAATTCACTATTTATACTAATAAATATCCGCTGTTTCCTCGTCTTCTTCTTTCTTGCATTCTGTTTCTTCTTCACTTTTCTTGCTGGCCAATCTATGTAAAATTCACTATTTATACTAATAAATATCCGCTAATTAATTGCGCTTCTTCCTTGCATTCAGTTTCTTCTTTCTTGCATTCTATTTCCTCTTCTTCTTCTTTTTTCTTGCATTATGTTTCTTCTTCTTCTTTCAAATTGTTTCATTCTAAATTGATTTAGAAGGAAGCGAATATTTTTCGGTTTATAAAGAAGGTATTTTAAAGGACATTTACAGAAGTCAAAACAATGCTAATATTATTGAATTTATCAAACAATTTCGGGTGAATTAGACCGACTTTATCACATGTCCATCACAAAATCACAGTTTTATTACTTCATAAATCCTGCTTCCAAAGCATTAAAAAGCCGATGAAAGAACATCAAACATGGCATCTCTCCTGTGATAACTACAGGTTAAGCTGATTGGCTCAGGTCCCACTTCTGGATCCCAAGAGGTTGATATATCCTCTTTTTTTGATGTTTTTTTTTTACTAAGATCTTTCAGATAATTGCTGTAAAATTTTAAGCGTAATCCATTACGTTGTTTTATATCTAAAGACGAAACAAATCAATACATATCATTCTTACATACAGCATTCGCTTTTGCGACTGTGTTATGATCGTATTTGCAACTATAAAGCGCGTAGCTTTTCGAATTTAAATCTGCGTCAAACAGAGTCGATACATTAGATCCCATTAATGATCTTTCATCGAAGTGAATGATCAATGGGCATTGCAATGCAGACTTATGAATCATTTTAGCATTTGCAAAGAAAAAATTTGATCAACAAAGGCAATGTATACTATTTATATATGTCCGGCGTCAATATCCGAATCCAGTGAATTTCGTTACGAATTGCTTCACCGTCTATCACGAGATTTAGATTTCTATGACTCTTTGCAAACCTGAAGAAATGGTTAGGACAGAGATTTATCATCAGACAACAGGGAATTGAGAAAAGGAAAGGTTATTTTGAACTGTCAGACAGATCATGTTATGCAGACGGATTCCAAAATTTGAAGAATTCTTGCATAATATGGGACTGTGTTTAAGCTGGCTTTCCATTATTACTTGGGTATGATGAATTTATAAATATAGATTATTTTTCAAAACTAAGGAGGTCAGTTTTATGGTTTATAGGGTCTGTTATATTGTTATTATTTTTGTTAAGGCGGGGGCGCAAATAAGCAATTATTTGAATTTATGAGAAGTGAAAGACGGGAGTTTAATTCTGTTGTATGAAAACTGGGGGTTTATTTTATTACCTTCAGAGCTACAATTTATGTCGGTTGGGTTTCCAAAAGAGAACTGCCTGACGTAGCAAAGGTTGGATTATTTGTCACAAAATATTAACCATTTCGAACACGACTGCTAGAACAAATATGGTGGCGAAGTAAAACTTTACCACACGGTAGTGTCAGTAAACTCATGACCACTTGCGATAATAGACAATTGATGAAATTCAATTCTGGCATAAACAATTTTCCTCAATTTTTTCACGCTGTCTTGTCGATTGGAGTCAAACTGTCCACGGTGAAATGCCAACAATTCTGAAAAGAATGCCACGTGATAGCTGAAAAATGTACCTCTAAATTTATCGTCTTGCATGTACATACCACGTACCATATAGATCTTTATGTGACAAATTTTAATAGACAAACAATCAACAATTTACTTAAACATCGACTTTTGCTACTTTTGGATCATTATGGCTGCTTCATTCTGGTGACTGATTTCTAATTACCGCTGCGTACTCAGATTTGGATGACTGGTCTATATAGTCTTCTAAGCCGATCGATGTGGACATTTTTGAGACATATCGAAATCTGTACAGTGGCTTGACAAACTTGTATCCTCTATATTCACTTTCAAAAAACCTAAATTCTCTTTTATCAATTGAAAAAATTGTCAGAAAATGTTGGCAAGTTTGTGTCTTAAGTCTTTTATACAAGACAAAAGTTTCTACAGCTGTCTGTGATTAAACATTCTTTGTAATTTTCGTTAATGCTCACTTAAAGTTAAAATTTATTACTATACAATATGCAGTTATGAATTATACTAATATCCTACCAATGAATTGAAACTATAATGCTGCTAATATGATAATATATAATTACATATCGATAATAATATATAATATAT
>JAHXMU010017505.1:7357-19896 GCA_019455685.1 Philornis downsi
ATTTACGAACTTATTTTCACTACTCAAAACTCTACAGAGATCTCCATTTGTAGACTAGGATACAAAGAAAATCTAAATTTCTGTTAATGGACTTTTTTAAGAAAGAAATTTCAATTTCATTACTCACCGTAGTTGGTTTACCCCTCATAGATAGTGTGACCCGCAAGTGAAGGGCTTGACCAAACTCGGGATTCCGTACCGATAGAACTCCAAACCATTCGGAGCCATCGAAACGATATTGGAACATTTTTGGGCAGGGACTAATGGGAATGCCCTGCATGAATACTCGATTTATATGTTCGAATATAATAAACAAAAGTGTAGTTATGTGCAATTTCATTATGTTATACTTTGCAATCGTTATCACTTTTAATGCAACTTCAATAAATACGAACAAAAACAAAATTCAGAATATTTTATTGTTTTGTTTTGTTCTACTTTAACTGTCACTTATCACTATTCTCTATTTTGTTTGTTTGCTTATTTTTTTTCTGTGCTTCTTCTTTACTATCGTCGTGAGTTTAATGTTTTGGTTTGGCAAGAGCGCGAACGCATGCAACTCACTCGCGAGAGCATTAAAGAACGACTGATATCACAGTGACACTTCGCATGTACAATGTCAAACATTTGCGCACACGATTTTGACACCACTAGACACAATTAGATGACGATCAGTGTACCTGGAGTGCCATAAAGCGCAAAATGTGTGAAAGAGTGCAACGCCAGCAGCGGCAGTAGCAGCATTAGCAACGGTCATTTGGTTAGGCTGGCGTTAATATGGGTTTTTTCCATCACAGGGATGGTAATAAAGGTCAGGTGCAGTGAATAAGTGTGATCATAAAACAATTAGTGACTGTAATTACAAAAAGATTAAAACCCTCTTATCCTCTACAAAGGGTAACTGGATGCAGCAGGATTTAACCACAAATGAGTAACAGGTATAAATTCTCTATTAGCCCGTGGCGTTTGAAACATGCAATAAAGCTAACAAGTAACTAAAATCGTCAATTTCATTGGAATACAGCCACGGCGCATGTGTCATTTCCCCTTAAAATGTACAGCGAATTCATTTCATACTCAGGCGGTGTGGGTAATCATCCCCCGGCCAATAGCTATTCTGGTTGCATGCAACAAGTTGTAACCTGTTGTGTGAAATTATTTTCACACACATTTCTGAAGTCTCTGTGCAATGAAACCTGTTGTAGCGCACCTGTACTCGCACTAAAGTTATGTTCCGTATGAGTTACTTAAAATGAGATTTACAACTTTACCTCCTCTTCGGGTTGGGTTTTCTTTCCTGGTTGGACACAAAATATGATCATCATTATAAGCGCACGTTTAATACGTTTTCTTCTCCTTCGTTGCTATTTTATTGTTGTTTCATTTTATCATTTTATGGCATTTTTTGTTTTCGGAGCGGTTGTTCGCTCATGTTTACTTTAATGTATTTTAACACTTTATAAAAAGTTTTTAATATGTTTTACATTTTTTAGCTGAAAGTAAGGAAACAAATGTATTATTGTAGTAATTTTGGTACACCGTCTGTTTCCTCTCCAACTCAAGGATAATGTAAGGCATAAAGAGGGACAAGTTTGACGTCTGCAGCCTCCTTGATGGTTGGTTTTTGCACCGGCATAACCTTTTGCAGTGGTAGAAAGTTTTCGTACATTTAATTAATTTTGAAGATATTTGAAAGGGGTCTGCGTTTTACTGATATTCTGGCAAATCTAATGGAATATTGTAAAGACTCTTTAAATTTGTGAAATCTCGATTTTTATTAATATTTTCCTTTTATCGGCTGTGAAAGGTAATGCTTAGAATATGTTTAACCAGAAGCGGATTTAGTTTGGCAAAGTCAAAGGGTGTAGAAAATGCATAAAAATTATGAAAATATTTTCTAAAACCTATAAATATTAAAAATCAGTACCTTTTTATTTCGAACCTGAATTTTGAGGTTGCAAATGAGGAATTGGAACAGTTGCGTTGCAGCTATATTTTTTATTTTTATTAAATTATTCAATTTCTGCTTATTTCCACAAAAAAGAATAAAATATTGAAAAGTATAATTGAAGAAAGTATTTGCTTTTCCTTTTATGATGGCGCGATATCAAAGTCAAGAAATTTTGACTCTGTAAATCGATGCCGGGAAATATACTTTTGAGGGTGAGGGAAATAAAAGAGTTTCGCTTCGATTTCAAAAACTTACATTGAATATTCTCAGGAGTGGCTTAACTTACGATGTTGTCGTGAAAATGATTCAGGGGAAAAGAGGACTAGGCCAAGTTGTTAGCAAGCACGTAGACTATCGTCTTTTTTTTTAGGAAAAATTGCAGTTTAACTTCGAAATTACTGTTTAGAATAGTTGCCAGCTTGTTAAGTGATTTAACTGTTATACACTTGTACAAGTAATAGCTACCAAATACATAAAATTCAATAAATTCATTTCTGATATACTAATTTAAATTAGAAATTCATTCGTTTAAAATATAAAAAAGATATAAAAAGAAATATATATGTAAATTCAATAAAAAAAACGACAACTGCGTTAAACAATAATATTAAAAAGAAATCTATTAGTTTTAGTAATCAGTATCTCGCGTTGTTTGAGTGCGATTAGGTAACAGTAGATGGCATTAGAAAGATAAGATTTTGTACTCAAACAGATTTGTGATTGCAAAGAACAAAAAAATGACCAGCAAAGAGATACTACTCCGTATTTTACAACTTTACTTCTACAAAGATAGAAACGCAAGCCAGACGGCTGAAACCCGTGAATAGCGTTTATATTTCCGATACTAAAATAGCCAATAATGCCCAATTTCAGTTTTCTCGATTCAGTTCCGGCAATTTTGATGTCAAAGAAGCGCCACTCTCAAGAAAGCAAATTGTCGAATATGTCGATAGAATAATGAAAATCTTCAAGTCCGTTAAGCACTATTTCGATTGGCCAGAAACTAAACATTACACAAAAAAATCGTTCGCAACCACTTGAATGAGGCTGGATATAAAAAGAAGCTTAATGTAAGGGTGCTAAACTAGTTAAGACAAAAAATCTCATGGGTCAAATTTCCATTTGTGAGTCGCTGCTGAATTACAATAAAATCAATTCATTTCTGAAGCAGAAGATAACTAATGATGAAGAATGGGGCACTTACTATAATGTCAAGAGAAAACAGTAGAGATCGAATCATGGTTAGACAGTTAGGTAGGTCTTAATGTGTGTTTAGTAAGACTAACAGGGAATCATCTACTTTGGTTTTCTCCATATGGCTAAACTCTCAATTCGTACCTGTACCATTAACAATTGGACTGTCCGAAGAAAGCAATCGGCGAGAAGTGGCTAGCTTTAGCCAATAGGAGACAGGACAACGCCAGGTCATATACATCAGAAGCTTCGGGAGCCTGGCTGGGAGGTTCTTATGTATCCACCAAGTTATTACCGCCTGTTTCTGCCAAAAGTGAAAAATTTTGTTAGTGAAAATTTGCTTCAAGAGAAGTTTTCGAAAACCAAATACCTGTTATTTTGTCAATAAGGATGAGGATTTCTATAAGAGAGTTTTTAGATTTATATTAATTTTTTTTTTTTTCATTTCGCCCACTGCGATGTATCTACTAATTGTCAGATTGGTGGTCGTGTCAAAAACGACTTTTCATATATCAGTCTATTTATTATTTTTATTCTAATCGCATTTTGACTTGGTGCTGGACAATTCATACTATCGTCGGGATTTTCTAATATCTGCTGCTATCCGGAACTGGTAACCATTAGACGTGATATTTATAATTGCAGCATGCTTTGCGTTTCTTTGACTAGGTTTCCGTCGCTATCACTGTAGAATATGAGCACTCCTACATCGCTTTTACTTTTTCTTTTCGGTCGTCAACGCCTTTCTATTTCATTTCATTTATTTAGGTCTATGGACATATAAATCCTTACAGATTAAGAATTGAAATAACATATTTCAAGAAAGTGATAAAAAGGGACAGTTTAAAGTTATTTATAGACATGCAAAACTCTAGGTGTTAGGATATTGAACTCAATAAATCTGCGGTTCAAAGCACTATTTTGGGCATAATTTGTGTAATGGTGTTTTACATTAAATACGAGTATATAATGATATCTAAGTGATCTCGGCAGAACAAAAAACGATATAAGCAACAATAATTCAGAACAATCAATTATACGAGCTATTATATCGAGTACAAATAACAAGGTATGGTAAATACCAGTAACCAGCATCTGGAAATATAAGGAGGCACAAAATCACCAAAGTTAAAGCAAATTTCAGAAAGACCCGCTAAATTCTTTCTATGCGTGATATATCGTCTTGGCAAAGGGGACTCCAAACAATAGAGGCATATTCCAACTTTGATCTTACATGAAAGTCATTCAAAAAGAATAACATTTTCATCACTTCTAGTAGCGCAATATACGCACATTTTTGTCATTTCTTTGGAAGTTCTTATTAAATTGAATTTGGTTGGATTCGACTGCCACATAGTCACATTTGATAGAAACGCTGTTCTGTGGCCTAATTTCGGTCTGAAAACTTTGATCCAAAAACAAAATTTCTTTGGTCAAATTAAAAAGCTTACTTGCCACTATCGATAGCGGTACGCAGTAGCATCAGCGATGTAACAACGACTTATCGTCAGATAGGTATGCAGGATAAAAAAGGGTTCCTCCTATCTTTAATAGCCAAGCTATCATATTTTTTCAGTGAAAATAAATGGTTTCTATCGCTTCTCAATACCAATGCTCTCAGTTAGAACTATTCTTCACAACCTGATGGAAATAGTAATGGTTATTTCCCATATGCATCAAATACGAGTATAGAAGGTGTAGTAAAGAGATTTTTACATGGTATTGAAGTCTTTATTTAACATGGTTAGAAAGATCTGAAGGAGTTAAATCATCCAAGATTGTGATTATCTTTTCCCGCCCTACATTAGGCATGTTTTTAGTAAGTTAGGTCAGTGTAGCAGTCTGAATAGACAGATTCAGTTAGACTGTATAGTCAATTGTGATACCACGGTAACTAAAGATGTGGATATGGAGATATGGTTTCCCCCGTTGAACCATCCTGAGCGTCTCAAAAAGCTCTTAAGTCGGACAATACCTGTGCCATCTAGATTTCCTAGGTCCATAAAGAAATAAAAGCCCAGTGTTGATCGCGCCTGTTCGCCAAGGCGGGCCAATTGCAGAGTAATTGGATATGGAGATATGGTTTCCCCCGTTGAACCATCCTGAGCGCCTCAAAAAGCTCTTAAGTCGGGCAATATCTATACCATCCAGATTTCCTAGGTCCATAAATAAATGAAAGCCCAGTGTTGATCCCCGCCTGTTCGCCAGGGCGGGGCAATTACAGAGTAATTGAATAAGCTTTAGGGATAATATAATTTATATGTGAGGTAAAAGTCAGCACTGCATGAAAAACAACACCTAAATCCATTTTACTTTCAGCAGTGAAGAGCCTGTAATCAGCAATCAATTGGATTACGAAACCTTGAAAATAAAATATGGACACATTTCGAAACACTTGTGTATCACCTAATTTCCAATAGTCCGTGGATAAAGAAAGAAAATATTCATTCATCGTAAAATGCGTGAATATTATTAAATTCTACTTTTAGGCATAGAAACGCAAGTATAGTTTTCAAGAAATTAAAGTTAACAAAAGTTGTTTACGTCGTATTGGAGCTCTAATATTTAATAATTAATTTTGAAACATTTAAGTTATTCAAATATTGTTGAAAAATGAGCTTGTTGTCTTAATTTGTTTGGCTTAATAATGGTTATACTGAAAATGGTAAACATACCGAGTTTATTAAAGTTATTGTCATTCTACCATGAGGAAACATGTGAATTTCTGTATGCTAAATAAAATATTTTATTAAAGTTCATTGCGCTATTAATAATTCCTTTATTATATCTTGTGACAGTTGAATAATAACTGTAGATATTGTATTGTACTTGTTAATACGGGGGGTTGATCGGACAGCGTTTTTATTTCATATGAAAGAGAATGAGAAAAACGGGGGGTTAAAGATTGTATAATCCAGTGATTTTCATTTATTGGCAAAGTTTTACCTTATATTTCTGGAGTTCACAGAATGGAGGTGATTTTACCAAGCAGGGACTTTAAACGTTCAAATACGTAGTTTATATATCGGATGTAAAATGAGTACTGATACTTGGGAGAGAGTTAGAAGACCGCTTTATTACACTGCTAGAATGGTGGAGTGAAAATTCTGGGCGTGTATGTACTTAAAAATTAAAACTTACAACTATCAGTACTGTGCACGTAAACAGTACTATTGTACTAACATCAGGCTGGTTTCTTTTGCTCAACAGCTATTGAAAATTGACTACTTTTGAAACAATGTTGTGATGCTTTTTGAAAATTCAATACTTATTTGTAGTTTGGTAGTTATAGTAGTTGTAGATAACAAACTAAGTTTTAACTATCATGTGGATAATGTAGTCCGGCGTTTAAATTATTCACTGCGAAGTTTTCATAATACTGATTTAGTGTTGCCCAGATCGATTAAGGAGAAATTGGTTCATTCTTATAGCATGCCTAGTATTCTATATTGTTTAGAGTTATATAGTGGCACTAACAAAAAAAATATGAGGAAAATTCAGATGACTTTTAATAGAGTTATGAGATATTTTTTTATTCACTGAGACATCGTGTTTATATAACACCGTATGTTAAGCGTTTCTTGGGTTGTAGTCTTAAAAGTTATATAGATTTGAGATCTTTGTTGTTATTTTGTAAAGTTGTTCGATCGTGTAGTTCTCAGTTTCTTTTTAACTCATTTAATTTTTCACATTCCACTCGTAATAAGCAGCTTCTTATTCCTAAAATAACCACACTCGTGGGTCGTGCTTTTATAGTAAGAGTAGCTCGAATTTACAATTTACTACCTAACCATTTAAAAAGTTTTAAGTTATGTCCTGATTCATACAAGAGGCACATTCTGCAACACTTTCAGACTTTCCTGTAAAATATTGTTTTCAATTAAACTGTGAGCAGCCTTTATTAAATACCGATTATCTTCTATTTGTGGCAACACCGCCAAACACCCGCACCGAATATCGATCGCTGGCGGCCTGACAATGAGTACCCGTTTCGCTAACGCATCGTTAGCGGAGATATACGAATCTCTCTTTCTTTTTCTGCCAGACGTCGGATCAACCGGTTTGTTTTGTCTCAAAAGATCAAAGCGATCAGTATTAAAAATAATAATAAATAATAAATAAAGTTAATATAATTAAATTTACAAATAAATTCTCTTTGTGTTTGTCGAGGGGAAAACTATTGGTAGGACTAAACCTCCAAATATTTCCAGATTATATACCGATTAACTTCTAACTTTTGAATTAGTCTTTTTTTCATCATTTTTTGTCTTTAATAATCATAATTTCATAGTATATTTTTATAAATTTTATATTTAATTTTTATTACGTGTTTTTTAACTTATTATATTGAGCAGGTTCAATCTAATAGATGAATTGTTGCATATTGTAATTTACTTACAATTGGCTGGAAGGCTTTAAATTACAAGCCAAGAATAAATAAATAGATAAATAAAAAAATATTAAATTTTAATTTTTTTTTTTAATGAAATATAGTAAATTTTCAGAATTTTGTTTACCTTTTTTAAGATTTCTTTGCTACAAAATATGAAAAATGGAAATATTAGGGCGAATAAATGATTTATATTTCCCGCATTGTTGAAATACTGAAAAACGGTTTCTTAAAAAAATCAATAAATTTAAAAAATTCCTTAAAATTCATGCATAATTGTTTAAATTTGGGTTGAAACGGCAATACGTCATCCGATTGTCTTGTTATTGTAAATATGTTCGCCGAATTCAGAATTTCACGTATGGGAATGCAGACTCTGATATTCAGCATGTCTCGCATTATCCTCATTATACTGGAAATATTTACATTTCAAATGTTTTAATGTAAATACTGTTTTGAAATCTATATGTATATAAACCTCCAAGTTTATGCTTACTTTTAAATTTAATCAATTAATGTTGAATTTATATACTAAATGAATTAATTACTGAAAACATGCAATTGAAATATTATAAAAGATAACGCTATTATTTAAATGATCTAAAAACTAATCTAATGTACAAAGTAATTATCGATAAATATCCCAATGATTATTGTGAATTATTGTAAGCTGAAGAAAAAAATCCAATATTACCAGCAAAGTTATTGATTTAAAATCAGCCACTTTTGCAGCACAACTCGCACGGTCAGCATCCCAGTCTCTAGAAATAAATGTATTGAATTAACTCTAATTCACTTTTTTATCTCTCTCTCTTTTTATACATATTAAATCTTAAATTTAATTGTATAATTTCTTAACTCTAAAAAATTATGCAATTATTTTAAAACCGCAAATTCTTTAGCCTAGAACTTACTGCCCGGCACATAAGAATTTGTGCCTCAATTAATTAACTCTAAACCAATTCCATATACAGTCCACTACCTCTCTACTAAGTTGCATCACAACACCAATGCCAGAGATTAAACCTGGATTAATCTCTTAATCAAAACTAATACAAAATCTTTATATTCCTTGAGGCATTAAAAAACAAAAAGAAAAAAAAAACCCAGCTCAAATGGTGTCCCTGTTTGTGTTTTGAGAAAATGTGCACAAAGTCTTAGTTTTCATTTGAACTTAATATTTAATGAGCTTTTAAAAAATTCGATACCTTCCATCTTTTTAGAAAGATTCTGCTATATAAGCCTGGTGGAAAAGCCAACATTGGTAGCTGCACCGGCATAGCAAAGCTTAGTGGTGTACCAACATTTCAAGTCAGTTCATCTATATTGTCGAAACGATATGGCTTTGCTAGAGCCCATAAATTCTACTGCTACTAATCTTCTTGAATTTACTATTTATGTATTTTTGGGCTTTGTTGAACAGAAACAAACTCAATTTTCACTAACCTCGTACCTTCTACTAGCCAACAATAACAATTGTTGAAATGTCAAACAATGACACTTCGAATGGCGTCAAATTTAAATCTTACGTTCTTGTTGGGACACCCTTTAATATAACTTACACTGATAAGGCTTTTGATAGGGTTAATCATGGTATTTTAATAATGAAGCTTGATCGTGTTGGATTTGCTCAAAATTTCCTTCTTTGGATTAAATTTTACTTTTCATCGATAATACAATGAGCATCGTGGTGTCGAAAGTAGTAAAAGTTACATGTGGTGTTTCTCCGTGTTTGTTTTCCAGGTCTTTGCTATACTTTTTACGTTTCAATGATCTTCTCCCTGTTATTCAGAGTCATAACATTCTTATGTACGGTGATGTTATCACACTAGTTTGTAGTTATAATGATACAGACGGCTTCATTATACTCCAGAATGATATTGATCTTTTTGGGGATTAGTACAGAGTTAACTTAATGGAGTTTAGCTTTAAAAAATTCAAACACACGGAGAAAAGCAATTACTTCTAATTGTTTTATTGGCGGAACTCTATTGAATTCAGTTCCCACGTTCCCTGATCTTGAAATGCTTCTAGGATAGGAAATGTGAGCATGATTGTCAGTAGGCCCTGGGCGACACTTGGTTTTGTTAAGAGATGGGCAAGAAGTTTAAGGATTCCTATTTTACAAAATTATTACATATATCTCTCGTAAGGTCTGTACTCGAATATGCTTCTATTGCATGGAATCTTTACTATCAGATACGCTCGAGTTCCTATCTGTGCAAAAGAATTTTTAGTTATTCTGCCTTCGCGGTTTAGGCTGGAGAAAATGATAGTAAGTTATTGTAGTGTGAGAACAGATTGCAACTAATTAGACTTTTAATACTTGAGGGTAAAGGAATAACATTTGGTGTTGCTTTTGTGTACAAACTCTGGAATGGGGATATTGTTTTGATATTCCTACTTTCGGAGATGAATTTAAACGCTGCATGCAGTTGCATAAAGCACTTTAATTCATTTTGGTTAGACTTTTGTTGAGCCAAATTTGCAAATTCTTACCCCTTTCGAAGAATTTGTTCTGAACACAACTAGATTACAATTGTGGTGTCGAAATGCTGAAGCTTTTTATGACCAGGCATTTGATTTAAATGTTGTTATTGCTACTACATGTTCGACCTATTTTTTTATACTTTTATTGCTGTTATTATTATCATTTTCTTATCCTTCTATATATTATTCTATCGTTTATCAGCTGATGACTTCTTTCAACTGATTTTTTTGTTTTCTTGGAAACCTTATCTTGTCTTTACGTCTTTACAACCTATGTTGTCTTTAGAATATGAATATTAATATGAATATTATTATAATATTTTTTTTATTCTTTTATTGCTATTATTATTATAATTTTCTTGTCCTTCTATATATTATTCTATCGTTTATCAGCTGATGACTTCCTGGTTAACTGGTTTTTTTTCGTTTTTGAAAACCTTATTTTGTCTTTACGTCTTTACAACCTATGTTGTCTTTAGAATGTGAATATTAATATGAATATTGTCAGAATATTTTTTTTATCCTTTTATCGCTGTTATTATTATCATTTCTTTATCCTTCTATATATTATTCTATCGTTTATCAGCTGATGACTTCCTGGTTAACTGTTTTTTTTTTCGTTCTTTTTACAACCTATGTTGTCTATAGAATATGAAAACGATACGTCCTGGGCAGAAGTAAGTGACGTTGAGACGTTCGATTAAAAAAAAACGTATCTCTTTTTTTCTTAGGGAACCTGTTTCAATAATTTACATCCACAAACAAGGCGATCTCTCAAGACGAAAGTGCATAGATTGGAATGGTTCCAACTACTATTGCGCACTGATTTTAGTTAACGAGAGTTAATTGTCTGGGACAGATCCATTTTTCGAAAGGTCTTTGTATTTCGTCTTTATATGAACAAGTTTTTTTTATACTGAACCGATTTGTCGGTTAAAGGGGAATGCCAAAAACGCCCTATTCCTTACACATGATACATTGACTTTGTCCCTCTTTCAACTAAAAATTTGTATTTTTTAATATTCATATGGTTTCATGGTTCATATGGTTTGATGTTGTGAAATAAATTAATAAAGGTAAAACTAAAAAAAAAAATATATAAAACGCTGGAATTTTCTAGAAATGATTTCGATTATGAGCAGCTCTTTGCCTACTGCTCTATTTTGAAATCGTGAATCTGTTGTAAAAGATGTACCGAACTTTAATAACCGCATAAATAGTGGTGTGGGAAAAAGTGCCCTTTTCATGTATAGTTCATCGAATTAGCTGGGTTTTCCAGTGAAATTAATTTTTTAAAAATTTTTTTTTTTCGGCAATCTCTAGCGCAATTGTGGCGGCCCGTTTCGTGTATCTGTATGTGTTAAAATCAATAACGCCAAATCCTACCACCCTGTTTCACATCTGGTAATTAAAAACTTTAATTTGTTACATCCTCTGTATTCATATGCATATTAAATAAAAGTTACAACTGCCAATATCAATATGTTCTTTTTTTGGTTTCTACTAAATATAGAGATAATACAGTTCTGAGGGGATGAAATGATGGTGAAGCATACAGCAATTAATAAGGTTGGGCAATTGACTTTTAAGCTATGTAAGAGGGCAATCGAATCAATGTTGCCTATCCAAAACTACAAAAGATTAGTTTACTTTTTTGAAGAAATTGCAATTTTTTTAATTTATACCTTATTTATATATATTTCAGCATATTTTTTTCGTTAATGTTAATTCTCGATTTATGATAAAAGGCTCGTAAAGATTCTCGAAATACGCACCATTTTCCGCAATAACTTTTTTACTGTTATAGTGACACCTAATCTCTATATTACACCAACCAATATAATTTAGAACCACCTTATTTTCTCATAATATAAATTAGTGGCTCCCTATTTTTTTTTATACACGCGCAATCTTTATTTAAATTTATCAATAATTTTAATTGGTAAACAATTTCATTGAATTATTCACCAATTAACAATTGCGTTTTTTGCGAGTTCAATTTTGTTTTATGTTTCCTTTATTTTATAAAAGTGGCAAACAATTCCACAGAACTTTTTACCAAAATAATTAGTTCACAGACAAAACAAAAGTGCTAAGAATGATATTTTTGCCTTTCGTGCAAGTTCAACCTCCGTTGTTACAACTAATTTTGTAAAAGTGGCAAACAATTCCACAGAATTGTTTACCAAAATAATTAATTCACAGGCATAACGAAAATGCTAAGAATGACATTTTTCTTTTAATATAAACGATCTTCTCAGTTGGTAAGAAGAAGTCTTTTGTTTAGTAAAAATTAAGAATGCATTTGTTTAATAAAAATTAATGAATTAAGTAGTAAAGTTAAAGTTAATCAATTTAGTGCAATTAAGTGATGTATTTAATTAAAACTTATAAATAAATTAAAATAAATAAAGAAATATTTTTTTTATATAAAATAAAAAATATTCTTTTACTATTTACGAACAGCTTATTGTCGCTAGAAGCCAGATTTGGTGATTACGGCGGGCGAGGTTA
>JAHXMU010017506.1:4689-22358 GCA_019455685.1 Philornis downsi
AGATACATAAACAGATAAATAAATAAATAGAAAAAAATAAGTAAATACATAAATAAATGAATACATAAATAAATATATAAATAAATAAATGGTAAATACATAAATGAATAAATAAATAAGTGAATAAATCAATAGGTGAATAAATAAATAAATGAATGAATGAATGAGTAAATAAATAATAAATAAATAAACAAAAAGATACATAAATAAATAGACGATTACGTAAATAAATAGAAAATGAAATAAATAAATAAACAAATAAATAAGTAAATAAATAGGCAATTAAATAAACTAATTAATTAATTAATAACTAAATAATTTGATACCGGAATAAATAAATAGAAAATTAAATAAATAACTAAATAACAAAATAAGGGGTAAATAAACAAATCAAAGAATAATAAAATACGCGAATAACTGACTAAATAAATACGAGTATATAAATGAATAATATATATGAATAGATAGGTAAATGAGTGAGCAAATAAAAAAAAAAAAATAAAAAAATAATTAAACAAATAAATAAGTAAATAAATAGGCAATTAAATAAATAAATTAATTAATAACTAAATAAATAAATAGAAAATTAGATAGGCAATAAATAAATAATTAAACAATGAAATAAGGAAATATATAAATAAATCAATGAACAATAAAATACGCGAATAACTGATTAAATAAATATATATATGAATAATAAAATACGTGAATGAATGAATAAACGAAAAGAGTAAATGATCATATGAATAGATTGGTAAATGAGTGAGCAAATAAATAACTAAATCTACAAATGAACGCTTAATAAATGATAGTGTGAATAGACAATTGTTTAAATAAATGGATATTGATTAAGTAAATGAGTAAGTGAACAAATGAATAAATGATAAAATTTCCAGGTATAGAAAATAAATAAATGAACCAGCTAGCAAATGAATAAAAGAACAAAATGTAAACTAAATAAATAATTAAATAAATAAATAGTAACGTGATATATGAGAGTAAGTGCAAAGTCGTAACCCCATTCTAAATATGACCAAAAACGCTGATGCGTGGCCTATGTCACGAACAACGGCTATCATGAGCAACTGAAATATGAACTATAAATTCGATTATTGTGTAATATGATACCGGAATTGAAAATACTATTGAAATGAAATAGCAACAACAATTCCCCAATCGTTATAAAGACCACCATTTAGGGATATGCACTTGGAATATCTTTACGTGTATTTCCCTCCATTTGTCCGGTGGATGTTCTTTAGGAACAAAACGTAGACATCACGATCGTCGTAGGGTGAACATCACAGAAGAATTAGTAAAGTCCACTGCAGCTGCCATACAGAAAACCCTTGTACTGCGTAGTGGTTTTGTGTGAATATAGTACAAAAAGTTCATCATTCGTCCAATAGATGGCTTAAATAAACTATATCTCGCTTTGCATAAGAGCGATAAGTCTACGATGTATTGCGTTAGACAGATAAGGCTTCGCAGTCAAAAGACTACTCAGTCACAGTACTATGACTGCTCGACTCAGTATTGTTTGAGATCACATCATAAATAAGCGCCAGTACAAAGAAAATACGTAATACACGAAATCGCAGTTCAGACGCAACTGTAATAGCCAGTTTAAGTGCAAATTTGGTTTTTGTCTGCATTTACTTTATTGTCCGGACCTGGAACCAAGTGATTACAACTTATTCCTGCCTACGGTGAACAATTTTTTGCCAATAGAAACGAGGATTTCTATGAGAGAGGCATAATGGAGTTACCTTCAAAACGTTAACAAGTTCTCGAACAAATCGGTGCATATTTGATCTAAATTGAATCATTATAACTATGCTAAATAAAGCCTCCCATGTCTTGAAAAAATAACGGATTCCTTTTTACTACGTATTATATTATACTATATTTGGTTTCTTTATTTATTTAAGCAATTGATTAAACTTTTAAACTTCGTGCAGAAACTGGCCCTTATGCTGTTGGTTTTTACTACATAGTAGGATGTCCCGTGTACGTGTTCCAAAAGGATATTCGATACCAGTTGTTTGGTTATTATTTCATGTCATACTACTCGAAGTGAGGTTTTTAGACTTTTGTCCGTACTTGCTGGTATCATGCAGGAAAGAAAAGCAAATAGTGTTAGACTAGAAGTTTATGTGACGTTCTTATCATTAAGTCAAAGCCAGAGGTACAAATTTTAACGCCATTAGGTATGGATGATAAGATAAATGCGCAGCTCTGTATATTAACGAAAATGTAGCTTTATTGAGTGTTCTGTCTAATTTCCCATAAATATTACATTGAATCAGAGTATCCGAAAAACCATGCTATGTTCGTGTGAAAACTCGAAACTTGGATGCACATAAAAAGTAATCTGTTTCCTGCGGTGAAGGCGTTTACCAGCCATCGGCTCTGAACTCCGTAAGAGCCACCACTCATGAAGATGGTGTTCTGCTGCGACGACAAATGTCTGGATGGGTATTATTCGTTCAAGGTTTTTAGATTTCGTGCTTTCATACGTTCTCTTTTTCCATTCTATTTTCATGTGATTCTGTTTGCTCTTCAAACAAATATTGTTACGGGTTGATTCGCTAAGACATGTCTATGGAGTGTACGTTGTCTTGCAACGGATGGAATTGAATGTTAAACAAATTTATTGATTTTTGACAACGTATAGCTTCCAGTTTTCGTGTTGTGGTTGGTTAAGTTGTCGATTGTTCTTCTTACACTGCAAACTGGCAAACTGATGTGTATATTGAACCAGATACGATTTAAACACTCAACGAAACAAGTTCGAGGTTAAGTATATATTTTGTTTAGAACTAAAACGGACTGCTTGAAGATTGTAGAAATTGCATAATATTAATAATAATAACAAAGTAAATATCTTTCTAGCATAAAAAGCTTAAAGTGTGATCATATATTTCTTATACCATCCATTTAACTGAAATGTAATGTAAGCTTATTAATGCACATGTATTGTGTGTGGTTGCTGGGATAGTGCATGAAAGATGGCGAGCATCTGTTGCACTATTGTTTTGTTAATGCACATGTTTATGGTTAATAGGTAGTACCAACAATGTATGATAGATGGCGTGGAAGTTTCTCTTTTTTTTGTTAACAAATCTGGTTTAGATAAGGAAAAAAAAAACCACTAAACTTTGTGCTTTATTCAACACTGAATGTGGAATTAAGATTTCTATATGGATGGAATCAGCATCGATTTAACCGAGCCTGTCTACCTGTTCCCTCATTCTGTAGACATCGTTTATACTCTATCAAAAATAATAAATGAAATTGATGGTCATCTAAATATCCTTCATAAAGGAACTGACAACATTATTTTGGACGCTAAATTGGCACAACAATCCTAAATACTGAAGCGTAATTTGAGCGAATTCCGCTACTTGGTTTGCTTACAGTCTTCGATTTTGTCGCTTCATTTACAATAGATAAAAGTATCGAACAATGAATCTGTCTCAAATTTTGTATTGCAAATTGGTTGCAAATTTCTACTTTACCAAAAATAAGAGCATATAAGTGGTACAGAAAATTCAAAAGCGGTCGCGATGTGTGGTAGAATATTCTTCTCGCTCTAGTCGGCTGTCAACGTCAATTATAGTTTGGAAGAGACAACCACTGAATGTGCGGATCTGGGATGGTTTCTTCCCATATGTATCAATTTCTACCGTGCGTAGATTTCAATTAAGGAAACAAATTTTAGGAATATATGAAAAAATCTAAATTTTTCGGAGTTTCGTTTATCTATGCGTGGGCAAGTTGTTTCATTTTGACACAATTTTGCCTCGTGATTTATTAATCAACGATGCACAAAAAGGGATTTGGAGAAATAACGGGAAATAAACGTGCGCTTCTGAGTGGCTTTACCGATTTCGATGAAATTTTACTCAGTCACAGTTGAAATTTAAACGACCTTAACATAAAACATCAGGTTTCCAAAATCGCATTTTTTCCTCGTAGATGCGTCTTAAAGAGCCTATATATTAACTGCGGAAAATTTATTATAAAATCTCCTTTACGTGAAAATGACACGAAATTACCATTTTGACTACAGCTCATTCTAGACATTTAAACTTTTGGGACAAAAATTCGTTGATTCTCTTCGATTTCGCAATTTTAATGCTTTTAATTTGCTATAGTGAGAGTAACATATTAAGATACTTTATTTACTGAATAAATTTTGTGTCGACACTGACGTATTCTATATTCAACGAATACGGCAACGTATGATTTTATTGCTATCAACCAATACCAAAATCAATCCAGTAATGCAATTTCGGCAACACGATGAACATTTTTTTCGATGCAGACCAATTTAAATGCGCACTGTGCAATTCCTAATACAAAACATAAAATCGTGAACACTTCAATTGGGTCTGTATGAGATTTCATCAAAATCGGTTGAGCCGTTTCGGATTATTTGGATGACCTGTATCTCTTTCCCCTAACGTCCTCCGTGTCCTGTCTTGTTGATCGAAACGCGTTGAAGAAACCTGTCACTACCGAAAAATTTTGTTATTAGCGTTAATTTGTAAATGATGATAATATCGATTCGAAATCTTTGGTTGAACGTGAATCTTGTGATGTTTCTGCAAAAAATCGACACACTTATGTCTTTTTTTTTTTTAACCGCGGACATCTAAGAGTGAGTACTTTAAATACTCCATATTCAAATATTCCGTTGAAACAGAACTTTAATATTTAAATGTTTCTGTGCCTATTAAATTTTACTTCATTTCCTCGGCTCCCTACTGTCTGTTCCTCTTCATGTGCCTAAATGTATGCTTTATATTTTATTACAATATTCATAATTTACACTTCTTATCCTTGTTCCTATCCTAGATGTTAATCCTGGATCAGTATGCGCGTATGCAAATGTTACAAAATATATTACACGCGTGCTTACATTAAAAATTAACGTTTTTTTAATAATTTCAACAGATTTTTCATGTGTTATATTTGTAATGTGAGCAGCAACATTTGCGTAGCCATCCAACAATCATTTAATTTTCCAGACATTAATTCTGGGTGAATAAGTAGTTGATTTACCGAACGATGTGATACCAAGCCGTCACATGACGCGCTGTGAAATTGTATATGCTGCTACAAGTTTGAATTTGCAACAAAACCAGAATATTCATCATAAATTTAAATGATTACTGACTGAATGAATGTTGCAATGACATTTTGAGTTTATGCCACAATTGTCAGTTTATCCTTTTATGTTTCAGTGTTGCAAACTATCAGATTTACATGAGAAACTTTGTGAATATGTGGCGGCCGCCCAATCGCCAGTATGGTTATTTATCCATCACATAGTCTGTATTCCTGGTTGCCTCCCGCTGTTTCTCTATGTGTCATATCCTGTCTGTTTTCTGACTCCTCTCACCATCAACGTCATCGTTACCAACGTCACAATCTACTGTGTCATTGTTCTTCGTTTTTATTTATCTCATGTAATTTTGCATGTATTTGTAAGCCTTTGTTATGGTTTTAATTTAATTACTTTTTTTTTGTAATTATCATACATTTGTCAAGCAATTATACAATACTACAATGCTGCTTGTACGACGCCACGACGTTCATTCACTCATACGGAAGTCATCTTCATCATCTTCATCATCATATGTGTGGGCTGTTGCTTGTCAACCAACCAAATGAGTGCGCATCCTAACCCAAACTCTGCTCAATTCCATTACTGTGTAGTGTAATCCTGCAAATTTCCCAGTAAATTGTTTGTGTTGATCTTGGTGTGATTCATAATGTTATCTGTCATAAGCAGACATATTAATATTAATTGATGGATGAAGAATGGCATCAAAAGCTAAGTGGGTGGACGAGTGGCAAGAGTAGAAAAGTTATTGAGTAGAAAATATGAGATGTCAAGTTTTGTACTCTGGAAAATGACTTTAAATTAGATTTTATCCTTACACTATGGCAGAAAACTGTTATTCTGGTGGCTAATGATAATAAACTGTCACAATAGAGCTAATCGTAGAATGGACAGTATGACATAAATTAGAGACGTGGACGGGAAATGATTCAATGTCGACGCGCTAACATAGTTAGGTGAACTTAAACAGCAGTGTGGCATTTCAAATACGTAGCCGTTATACAATGGAAATACGGTAGGACAAACAATTTTAAAGAATTATGAAAATGCTGATTAATTTGTATGTAATTAACCAAAGGTGGACTCAGATTTTAGTAACAATAATAAGGCTCACGAACGCAAAAACTTAGTACGCATATATGGCAAAAGTGGTCAGTAGCTTCGGCAAAGTCCAATTTCGTAAAAAACAAGTTTTTCTTTTCCATAAGTTAGTCTTTCCGGTGTCAATTAATTACAACCACATACACATTCTGTCAAAAAAAGTACCAGGAATTGCTAAATACGACACAAAATATTTATTCTTCATTCAAATTCATTGCATCGATTATTGTAACGAATAATCGAATCATCAAAATTACATTTCAAACGAATTTTCCGGATTTGTCTACAGTTCTCGCCGTGAATTTCCTTTTATGTCTTTTATCGACTGAAAACGAATGAATTGAGAAGTGGTCGTCTGGGGTTTGGAAACAGAATAAAAGTCAGACCGTGCGATGTAAGATGAATACGATGATGATTGTTTTATAATAAAAGGGTTATTCATTTAGTGTATTCAAAACCGGTGATCTGGCAAAACTGTCAGCTATCAAATACCTGTCATCTGAAGTGTTATTTGTTTACTGAAAGGCTTGTCATTTACGAATATGGATCGTTTAACAACCGAAAAACGCGTAATAGTTAAAACTAACTATAAAAGTGGTGATTCAAACGTAGTCACTTTTCGTGCATTACGGTGTGATAATGGTTCTCATAAACCTACTGTGCAAGGAATTGGTAAGATTATATGGAAATTTGAAGAGACTTTAAGCGTTACAGTGCCCTGCATCATCGCAATGTGCACAATGGCGAAAATATCGCTGCTGTTAGCGAAAGTGCGCTAAAACTTACTATAAAAGTGGTGATTCAAACATAGTCACTTTTCGTGCATTACAGTGTGATTATGGTTCTCATAATCAACCTACTGTGCAAGGAATTGGTAAGATTATAAAGAAATTTCAAGAGACTGGAAGCGTTACAGTCTCCTGCATCATCGCAATGGGCCCACTGGCGAAAATATCGCTTCTGTTAGTGAAAATCCACTATAGCCGTATGATAATCGACTTTTTTTTTTAGCCTGAAATTAAAAATTATCAACTGGGCGATATATGGTTTCAACAAGACGGCACCACGAGCCATCCAACGCGATCGATTTTGACACGAAGTTTCCAGAAAACGTAACCTCTCGTTTTGGCGACGTCAATTGGCCACCAACCAACATCATGCCATTTGACGCCGTTAGATATTTTTGTTTTGTGGGGCTACGTCAAAGACCGAGTTTACGCAGATAATTCCCAAACGGTGGAGTATTTGAAAATTAACATTCTTCAAGTTATTGCCGGGATACCGCCTGAAATGTGCGAAATAATGGTCGAAAACTACCTCAAAAGGATTCACTGCAGCAACCAATCCAGAGGCGGTCACGCAGTAAATGACATTGTATTCTGTATATAATGACAAGATCGAAGTATTATAATGAAATAAAAGTTTCCTAATCATCATATGCGTTTTACTTAACTTTACTTTTGGAATCGTCGTACCTTGGACGACGGTACGTTGCTGATGCAAAAACCATGAATTTTCTTTCCACAAATATGACTTTTCAACGAAATTGCTACACATAATATTCTTTATTTACTGTTTGATCCTCTGGCAAGAATTCCGAATGCACAATGCTGCGATAATCCAAGAAAACTGTCAACACTATATAGACCTTTGATCGACTTTGATGTGGGTTTGTTGGACTCGGCTCAATTGATAATGTGCCATTCCGAAGCTTGTAACTGGTTTGCATGCCAAACCCGTGAACCCATATCTCAGCATCAGGTTTGATGCGTTTTATGAAATCGGTGTCGGAATTGCATTGTTCTATTCAATCTGTAACGATATTAATGCTACTAAGTTCTGAAGAAAATTTGGGTAGCGTTCGTCAGGGACATAGAAGCGATCGCCGCCCAAAAAAATGATAGGCGGGCTTGAATCCACGATCATATTCGCAATAGTCGCATGTTCTAAACAACGACGACTTTATTCATCTTGACGAACAAAGAATGTATTCTTTTGATTAAAATTCACTATTGCTGTTTAATTCAGTAGAAATCACAATAGATATGCTAATATTCAAGGTTATTTTTTGCTAAAAATCACGACATGATTAGGATTACAGTTCGAATACAAGCAATTCTTCTTTACATAATGATTGGCGCTATTTCGTTACCCATAATTTTAAACTATTAAAAATTTTTGAAAATTGTCGAGTCGCTGCGATGCTAGAAACTATCCCAGGTTTGCAGGAAGTCTATTGTTTTTGTTTGGATAATTTAGTATCATAAAGATTATATAGGAATATATAGGGTGGCGCATAAGCAACGTTAAGATTTGATCAGTGAACACATTTTTTGTTTGTTTTTTTCGTCTCTTTACAGAATTAACTAAATAATACTTGGGAAATTTATGATGAAAAGGCTCAGCACCAAACAAAGAGCCAAAGTTGTTCAAATTTACTTTGAAAGTAAGCATTCGATTATTCAGATCATATCTAAATTTATTTCATGTTCGAAATGCTCCTAGCGCTCCAACAACTTACCGATTGGTTCAGCGTTTTGAGCAACAAGGGGCTGTGTCTCTTTCGCGTGCTGGAAGGCCTCATGCAGTTCGAAATGAAGTGACCATTGCTCGAGTGCAGGCAGGTATTAAGGAAAACCCCGAAACTTCCACCAGGCGACGTTCTCAGCAGTTAGAGATGTCTAGGCGGTCTTTGTAAAGAATTTTACATATGTTACATCATCATTTCCCATATAAGATGCAATTAATTCATGAGTTAAAACCAAATAATGCACAAGAACGCATTCAATATAGTCGCCGTTAATGTTACTTATGCGGCACCCTTTATAACTATAATAATAATACTGAATATTTGATAATAAGAGCAAATGCTACTTGCGCAAATCGTGTAGTAGGTTTAACAAAAATATATTGTCTGAGCATCAGTATTTAAAGTTCATCCAAACAACTTACCTGAAACGACAAGAGAAAAAGAAAATAAAGATTAATCAATCAGTAGTTACCAAACAAAGTAAAAAATTTTTTGAAATATTAGGCTGTGAAAATTGTATGCAATTTATTTGATAAATATCTGCAAATGAACGTTTTCAAGCGCTATTCATAGCCAACATTTAGGCGATTATTAAGTGATTTTAAGTGCGCAACTAAGTTCTTATATTTAAAACTATTTTTCTTATATTTAAAAATACATAAAAAAATCAAAATGTATTCACCATCCACAAAGTACCAAATGTTTAGTCTGCTTTTAAGGATAAATTACAACACAAAAATCATAGAATACTTCAAGGAAGAGTTTTGTTATTGTCAGTGAAAAGAATATAAACCGTCTTAATTACAACTTTATTCAAAATTCTTTAGGAATAACGTATAAATTGTGCCAAATTAAGCAGAAGAAAGAAATGCTTATAAAACTAATTATCTAAGATTCATTGCCAAAAAGATAACTGCTTTATAATCTATTATAGAAAACTACGAAATTTACCATCTACAAAGGACATCACATTGACAGCAAACTTTAAGGTCAACGTAATAAAACTGTTCTAATAGTTTAAAACCAAACAAAAACAAACAAGAAACACAAAATTTCAAAAACAAAACATTTCATCTACATAATATTTCAAAAAAAAAAAAAAAAAATCACAACCACCCGTTTGAAAAAGGAATGAATAGCAGCCAAAGACGGGCCAAAGCGAACGCATAAAATATTCACTGTCTAAAACGACAAGATTTTTTACTGTTTTCCAAACAACTTTGATACATTTACTTTGAAAAACTTTTACCACCTCCGTTGCTTTCCCTAAAAAAGAGTCAGACAAATCGATCAATAAAACTATAATGAACGTGGAAGTTTGCAGCAGCAGCACGAAAAACTAGCTTCCGTATCCTTGAAGGTTAGAAAAAATCCAGCTGCATGAGAAAAATACGAAAATCTCTGCTAAACTAAGTTTACGTGAACATGAACAGTTTAAATTTGTCTCTGGCCTGACATTTAGGATACAGCAGAGCCAAAAGGAAAGTTTATATTTTTTCCTAGCAAAGCTCTATGATATTTTTCACACTTTGTTGGTAGAATGAAATATGTGTCTCCTCGAGGCTACGATAAGATGAATGTTTCGAAACTAGGATGGCATTTTAAAGGAGGTAAGCTGGGCAATATACCAGCAGCAAGGTAAAAAGTGGCAGTGGTAAATGACAAAATATTAAATTGCATTACTTAGAAACCAGAAATATGCAAGACTAACATTCCTAAAAGCATGCAACAACTGTTTATGCCTGAAAGTATGCAACAATGACAGTCCGCAATGCGGAAATGAAATTGTTACAAGTTAAATTGTTCCTGAAAATTTGGGGCAATAAAAGGGATAGGTATATAAATATTATTTGTGGCTATATTTTACATAGATATAAATTCAGAAAAAAATTAGAGAAAGAATTTTTTCCCTCAGATTGTGGCAAATAACCTTAACTCTAATTAAAAACATATGCCTAAGCTTTTTGCATAGGAAAAATGTATATATTTCACGCATAAGAGGTGCACTTTACTCTCATATAGTAAACTAGATTCCAATTTTTCCTACAGAATTATTGCTTATATATCGAAGTTCTAACATTTTCTATTATACAATAAATGAAACGATATATTAATTTATGAATATAAACTTTTCTGTAGGGAAACAACATTTTGTATAGAAATATATACACGTTGTTTCGAAGAAGTAAATTCATTTTGTTTTAGTACATTTCTATAAGTAAAATTACATGTTGGAACAAAAAAAAGACATGCACTTGATAGGATAATAAACATTAATCTTTCCTACAGGAAACCAAAGAAGAATTTTTCTTCTAAACAAGAGATATGAACGTTTCATAAGTGGAGAGATGTACATGTACTTTACAATACCTCGGATTATTCTTTAGGTATTATTATTCTTTAGATATCAACGTTTCCTCATAGAAAGGCATAACAACCTTTCTGTATGAAAGAAAAACATACGATTTGCATATAGGAAAATAAGGTATATAAATTTTATATGTGAAAGCAGCATCAACTTTTTCTACGGGAAATTAGTCATAAGTTTTTCGTATATGAAACAAAAAACCTAAGGTGATATCAGTTTTTTTCTACGGCACGAAGTATAAACTTTCCGTGCAAAACATCATTAGCAAAACAGTCACCATTTTCTTTAGGATATGAGACACCAACTGTTTCTATAGCATATGCTATAGCATATACTACACGTTTTCTTATAGCGTAAGTGATATCAAATTCAAAATTTAACATAACATGGTTTTTCCAGCCTCGTAATGAAACGCGACCAATCTAGAAACAGACCCAGACGCGAAAGGAACCACCTTCGAAAGTTTCACGACAGTGGAACGGACGTTGCAGGATCTTACACGCAACACACAGACATATACTCGTAGGATATAGGTGGAGTGAAAGTCATTTTAATAAAATTAACTTTCATATGGGGTAGTGATCGGATACATTGACAAGAAACCCATCATTGTAAAGAAACTTTTTTTTTTTCAGAAATACGAGAAATATATAGAAGACCGCAAATATTCCTTAAAGATATGTAAATTTCCTGAAAAAAGCAAATTATTCTTGTAGGAATAATAATAACCAATTCGACTGTGGCAAAGGAGATTCTACCTAGGTCAGTAGTAGAGGTTTCAAGCAAACTCTTCAATAAATTATACGAGTATCTTCAGTAGGATAAAAGAAGACCTAACTGCCACTCAAATTTGACATAGAAAAAATGATGAGACTTAAAATTTTTTTTATTGTATATAATATTTACTTTTTACAGAAAATATTGTTCCCCATAGAAAAATATGCCCATTTTCATACAATAAAATGGAAAGTTGAAAATATAAAAATGCTCTAACAAAAAGGGCTCCTGCGTTCCTTTATAAGAAAACATGTTTTCATACGTTGATATAAGAATCTTTCCCTATAGGAAGTGTTGCTTTCTATAGTAAAGACAAGTCCTCCTTCTTTCCTAATAAAAAAAATAAATTGGTTTTCTTAAATGGTCCAGTACATATACCTTACGAACATACTTATGTCTTACTTTGCAGCGACAAAAGTATTCGCTTTGCTTAACGACACTGCTCTATGCAATCTCTTTATAACAAAAGCAAACGTTTTTCATTTATTTTTCGAAAATTGACCTCCTTTATTCCTATTATTATCCTCTGTTAGCTCACACACGAGAAATCTCTATATAATCTACAATTTGTGTTGCATACATACTGGCGCTTTTTGCTATTAAAAGCAAGTCACATCCTATGAGTCATATAATCCCCCCACTACCTAAAATTGTATGAACTAATTTGTAATTATAGCGAAACGAAACAAATTATACGCTCAATGACAACTCATAGAATTGCGAGAGCTTTTCGGTTTATTTTATATTGCCTACTTTTTAACGCCACTAAACGGTTTTGTTACATTTTGTTCGGGCATTGGAAATTAAGTATTGTATAGTTTGACCGTGTTTAAACTATAAATGAATTGAAAATATGATGGCATGACAAATTTATTTATATATTTTTAGTAATAATAACAACATTCAGGGCGAATTCTAATATTAGCGATATTAGGTTATGTGGTATACTTTTGGAAAGTTCAAGTGGAAATTTTTAAAATATACTCTTAGGCATTTTATTGAGTGTGAAGAAGACTTGAAAATCCGTAATAATTTTATAAAAAATGAACTATTACCAATAATTTTACGAAAATTGTAACCCTAACTGTTGCTATTAAGGATTATCGTACACTATACTACTTTGAGTAAACACATTTTGCAAAGCAAGTGAGTACAGCATGTCATCACTTTATATGTTTCAATTACTATCCTTTTTACATCTTTTCCTTCTATAATTGTTTTATAATTGTATTTCATGAAGTTTCATTACTACCATTTAAATTATTTAAAATCCTATTACTTTAATGCTACAGTGGCAACAAACTGAAAAAGGCCCATATAATGCACCATCGTCATCATACCCCAAATTAATTTGATTTTAACCCCCACACAGAAGCCCAATTCCATTCGAATGGTTATGGGGATAGAAAACCACCCCACATATTTCTCATCTCCATTGAATTTCCCATTTAAGCCAACCCATTACAGTCAGTACGCTCATATTTTGGGCCCTGTAAAATAACCCGTGTTCAACCCCTCGTCAGCCTATAAGCGTTCAGTACACATATAAAAATTTATAAAAATACATTGGCAGACAGACGAAATAATTTATTTATAAAAAAGCCAACAAAACAAAATTCTACAGAAACGGAGTGTGCAATTTATAAAGAGAGAATAAGCCGATTATGGAGGAACACTACAACGGTAAGAGCTGTGTCGCAAGTGCTAGTACAAACTTCATTTTTGCAGGCACAAGGAAGAAGTAAGCTTTTATCCAAATATTGAGAACTGAAACGTAACGAAGAATTTGATACATATTCCCAACAACTCGAAAGATTTTTTACATTAAGCCATTGGTCAATAAGCCCCCAGCCTGGAAAAGGAAAATACATCTTTTATTTGCGATATGCGGCTTCATTTATCAACATAGTTCCCTTCAAAACTGATGCAATCAGCCAAACACTTCTCTAACATCTCGATGCGATGATATGCATAGATTTATAAAAGCTTTTGCTCGAGTTTCTGTAACGACCTCATTACACGTTCTGTTCAAAAATTATGAGGATTGTATTATTCATTTACATTTTTTTATCGCCTTCAAAGTTGGCTCCTTTTAAAAAAATACACTTATGCCAACAAATTATCCATTTAACAACAAAATTTTCAATCGCAAAAGACTCGGAAAAAGACTCTAACTCTCGCTGAAAATTTTCTTTAATGACCTCTATCGTTTGAAAGTCAAAATGGTTAGTCGGAGCCATATCAGGTGAATACAATGGTTATTCTATGATATTTGTTGAGTTTTTCTTTAGAAATTCGTTCACAACGTCAATCTTATGCGATGCTGCGTTATGACTTCAATGAGTTTTCTTTGCTCAAAGCATTCCTCTTCCAAACGTAGCAAGACGCCCAAATAATATCCTTCATTTACCTCAGATCTTCTGGCAAGAATACCGAGTGCACAAAGAAATGTTGACCGGATTCCTTTGTGCACTCGGTATTTCCTGATTTTTGATCGTCCTTGACGTGGTTTTTTTTCAGAAGGAGGGCTTGTTGATTAGTCAATTTCGGGAGCTCATGTGTCATTATCAGTTATGTGTTTTATTAATGTAATAACTCGTTCCAGGATATCATCTTCAGCGATGTTTACGCTAACGAGTTTTTGAAAAAAAAAAAATTAAGCTCTTTCGAAACTGACCTGAGAGCAACGTATTTCGCACCCAAACAATAGTGTGAAATGGTACGAATTTGTTCGAAAGATAAGAAAAGTTCAGCCGCTCTCCCTCTCTCAAACTTAAATGAGAGTTTTCTTTCCCTTTTCCGATGTTAACTTCAGTTGAAGACGTAGGTGGTCGATGGGATCGAGGGAAATCTGTCATCAGTTCTCAATCGTTTTTGATTGCAGTGTACCACTCATATGCACAGTAAGCCTTCTGTGGCATGTTCAGTATTTCGGTATACGAAATTCCAAAAAATACAAAAACAAATCGCAAAACAGACTTGAAAAGAACTTACAAAAGCGAACGCTGTCCAAACTCTAGATGACAGATCGGCCTCACGCTCTGTGTCATTATATATGTAGAAGACAGTTGTGCCAACTTGGCGACAAAACGAATTTTGAAAAATCATTTTAAGCATCCTTTCTAAATGATCATTTTCCAATACTTTTTTGCCAAATTGTATGACACGAATTTCCTTTCATAAATCAATTTTTTTGGGATTTGGAAACCATTAACAGTCGCAAGAGAGTCGCAACAGTTCGAACTTCAGTTCATGCCAATTTTGGACGTTATATCTATCGACGTGTGATACGGTGCTTTATGCCATATAATATTAGTTTTTCACTAGTTTTGGTTCTTAAGGTAGTCAATGAATAGCATGATATAAGAGCACATAAAAATTTGGAGGACATATGCAAGGCTTTTATAAGGTCCTTTCCTCCCAGCCGCTTAACCGATCCAAACAGCAATACAAATTTATGTTTCTCGTCCACTGGTAGGAAGCGCGATATTCATCTGGAAATTATTGTTTTCTTTGCAGTAAATCACTGTTTTTTGCTACCTTTCGGATGGCAGCTATCCCTTGCAACTTCATTTTTCTTCTGTCGAGATTTATTTTCACGACTTTTGAATAGTCTATGATTAAAACTCCTTTTCCAATGCAATCACCACTACAGTTGCAAGTACGACCTTGTTTAAAAAGGGCAAGCCGTCGACAAATGGCTGCTTTCGAAGGAGAAGAGTCGCCATAATACTTTTCAAAATATTGCTGGGTTTGAATGGTATTTTTGAGAGTTAAACTGCAATGTTTGATCAACAGATGAATTTTTTTTTTTTTTGTTTTTTGATTCATTGTACAAAACAGCAAAGGTAGAGTCACTTAAAGCAATATAACTTCATTTTCAGAAAAATTGTTACTGTTGTTGATCGTCTATCAATACAAAAATAAATCGTTATTTTGGTACGAATTCCATGAGTGTCCTTACCCACGGTGTGCGACACACTGGGCATATTACGATGCGATTGGCAACGCCCCCCTGGGATAGCCAAGTAAAACTTGGGCTATCTAGGAAAAGAGGCTGACAATTGTGGTATTAACACATATTGTCAGCCCTTTCTTCGCAGCCAGAAGATAAATTATTTTGGTACGATATTAATTTCGAAGAAGTAAATAAATTTCAGTATTACAAAATCCTATTTCTTGACATATTATGGCAGCATTAGAGTTAATCGTGGCCGGTCGTAACGCTGTGGCTAGATCAAGCAAATATCGGGCGTATGAATCGTGATATCGAAGAGTCTGATAAAAAAAAGACTTCGTCGTCCAATAAAAGGCGCCTTTTAGTGGGTCTAGAAATACAACGGCTTGTAAGTTCACTAAATTTTAGAAACTTTCGTATATTTCATACATGGAATGCACGAATTCTAATCACGAGCGGCCTTCAAGTTAGTCTAAAACATATTGCGAATATTCATAAAAAGCATTTTTCATTTTAATTGGAAATACCAACGTTGATTGATTTTTTCTTCCATACAACCCCGCAGCTTGCTAAGTGATAATACAGTTAATTCCAAAAACAATCTGCCCTGAGTATTTATTACAAATCCTTCTCAATACACTCTCCGAAAGCCTGCTAAAGCTATCCTGGTATCCAATCAACTACCATGACAAAGTGTAGCGGGTACAAAGTTTGTACACACCAATTTGGTGTTGTGATACGTTCTGCTGCAATGCATATTATAATGCGAAATTGAAATTAAATCGTGCAACAAGGGGGTAAGTTAAAACAAAAGGGCGAATCAGGTGGATCACGGGGGATGGGGACCCGCTGGGGGAGTTGGTAGTAAATGTGTTGTTGTGAGCTCATAACGTAGCAGATTGCTCGGCAAGTAATAGCAAAGCTACAAACAAGAGCGAAGTATATGAAATGTAATTTGGAAGTCAGCGGCAGTAACTTCGAATAGTTATGATAACATGACGTTGTTGCAATGAAATTTGTTACGTGCAACGTAAAAACTAAAACGTGCGTTGTATTTGCTACATGCTGCATGCATACACAAGGCGGTGTTGGTACATGTATAGAGGCGAACAACATACACATACATACATCATATATGCAGACATCATTATTAATGCATTTATTTGTGTTTAAGAACCTGAGAGGTTTACGTTAAAGTTGTCCTTTATTGAAAAAGGAACTCCTGAGAGTGAAAACACAGTAAATGGAGGGAAGGAAAGCTAAGAAAAACAACAGATAGCATATTGAAAATAATGAACATTTCGAACATTTTTATAACGTTAAAATTATTGTAAGGAAAAAATATTAAAATTTACGGTATTAAATACCTCTCTATACTTGGTTTGGCGCAAATTTCAGGGATATCGATGTGGCACTTTTATGTCAAAGGCCACAATTTTCATATCATAGACATTTCGACGTAAATCTTTGCAAAAACAGTACTTATGTATGGATATCCGTGAAGAATGACTAATCTAGTTATAGAAGGATGAAAAAAAGAATCCCACAATTGTGAGACAGTTAATAAGATCAAAATTTTCCAAGCATAAAAGGAATTAATTATAGTAATAGAAATAGCAATGCAATGCATTCATATTGAGATCAAATTCGGCCTACTCGATAAAAACTGTTCATATTGGCCAAAGATACAAAATTCATTAATTAACCATATACTTAACCCGGATTTTTTTCGCGATAAAAATATAATTTTACCTATAGGGTTGCCCATATTCGACGGACCCATCTGGCAACGCCATAACTT
>JAHXMU010017508.1:0-11451 GCA_019455685.1 Philornis downsi
CATTACGATTATTTTGTAAGTATTCCAAATAAAAAACATGATTTTTTATCGTCAGAATGTTGTGTCCAAATATACTTTTCAACCGATGGCAATTTAAAAATTCGAAAATTGATGAAAACACTTTTTTTTTAACTGAATAGTGATACTGAAAAGTTATCACTTTGGTGTTACAAATAACCAGTGTATTGTTATCGATAACCTCAGCTTTAATTCGAAACAAACTAAAAAATTGTTTTTTAATGTTTTAATGTTTTTAATGTTAATGTTTTTAAATTTTGATGTTTATTATAAAATTTCTGAAAAGGATTTTTGAAATTTCTGAAAGCTTTTGCAATATTAAAATTATAATTTTCTTTTTTTTGGTAAATTTTAAAATTTAATTAGTTTTATAATATTTTTTTTTTAGGTTTTATGACCACAAACAAGAAATTTGCTTCCTTTTTAAGTTAATTAAGTTAAATTATCAATTTGTTTTCAATTTTCGTAAATTGTTTTCATCTATGTAGTGCAAAGGAACGTAATCCTTACCGTATTTTTAACCAACTTCACTGAAATCTTTTGTTGCTTGACGTCCTCAACTTTTTATTCTTTAATATTTTTTTGTTACTGTTAGTTTGGCATTTTTATCCTTCCTTTACTTTTACTATTATTATTATTACCCTTTTATCCTTTTTGCCTTTTATCCTCTTAATGTTTTTTTTTTATCTAGATTTCACATTGATTCTCAAATATGTATTCCACTCGGCAGTGTTCACATGTAGTTATCCTTTTGCTGTCAAAGGAAAATAATTCACTATCTTGGATGCCCGACCGAGCGTGCAGTCTCATCTGCAGCTTAAAACGAACTGAACGCTTTGACAAATTAGTCGTTAGATTTTAGCTGTGGGTCCGATATCCAATGAAACCTTATATAATCGTTAGAATGCGGGGCCATAGAAAAAGTCCGACTAGGCGAATGTGAGATAACTTTGAAGAAGAAAAGTGAAAGTGTGACACAATGGGCGACAGATGGCCATTTAAAGGTTAATTGCATTACGACTTGCTCAGTTACCTGGTTGAACAAATGGCAACATGTAGCATGGGAAGAACAATGTTTGAGCTTTTACCACAAATTCACATGTGCGATTACACATTCCTAAGTTGTTCGCATTGTTAAGTGAAGCATTATGGTTAATTCACCACCGCACTTGTAAATCGGATGAGCTAATATCTGACTGTGTCGGCGATTATGTTTTACAGCACACGACTTGTAAGCGCATGGATTGGTTGTAATCGTATTTGGTTGAAGGCCATTGACTTGGCGTCACTATTTGTATTTATAATATGGTAACTATTAAGTAGTCTGGTCTCGTTTTCTTTCTAAATTTAAGGAAATCCACACAGACTAACCTCGAATTCTTTGAAAGGGTTATGAAAGAATTTCTTTCATTAAGTACTGTACTGCGCGACCACTTCTCTAAGGAAGATTAATCATTGTGTGGAAGCTCGGACCCATAATCATGTGCCACTATAGGCCATGATTAATTCATTTAATTTCAGTATTTATTTCCGATAGTTGCTGGTGCTATTGTGGCACGATTGGTAGTTTGAAAAAAATATTGTTGAGGTATCACCATTGTGGGCATAATGTAGCATAATTAGAATGATCCGATTTACATCTAATATGTACCATTTTGTTCGATAACTTGTTGCCGTTTTGAAATTAATTCCATTATACCTTTCTCATAGAAACTCTCGTCTCTATCGGCAAAAAACTGGGACAATCAATTTTCACAAACTTCTCTTGGGACGAATTTTTCATCAGTAAAATCGTTTGCAATAGAAAGAAACAGATGGTAATGACATGGTGGCAGGTCCAGACCGTAAATTGGGTGTATAAGAAACTAGTAACATAGCTAATGGAACTTCGTCCTAGTCACGCAGAATTCCCCTCCCATCGGCCAAAGCAGCAGCTTCTGGGCGATTGCTCCCATTAGACACTACAGAGTCCACGAGGGTTTAACGTGAGTCTCGCCGTGAAGACCTTACTCACGGTGTGCGACACACTGGGCATATTACAATGCAATTGCCTACGCCTCCCCTGGGATAGTGAAGTTAGACTTGGGCTATTTAGGAATAGGGGCTGACAATTTTGATGCTATCGCAATTGTCAGCCCTTTCTTCCAGCCAGAAGATACCAAATTGATTATGCTAGTATGGAACATAATCCCCATTGGCGGAGGTGAGGCCTATTTTACCACCTCTGTTACTCTATGGGTCTGTGGCATCCGGTTGCAATGCGACAACACATTCGAGCACAAAGTCCCTATCGGCGATTTTGGTATGAACCACAACCCGCGTGATGCTTCCACTAGGGATAATACAAACCTTGAGACACTACAGGTTCGGCACTACACTTCGGACACTACGTGTTCGGAGCAACTCATGATGATTTCCTGCCAATCCCACCAAACGAGCAGTACGATCTTCCTGGTCGCCAATCCTGGCTTGACCACCGTTTGTGCCAGCTCCTCGTGATTCGACCACAATCGACGTCACTAACCGTAACCGTAAGCGATTCACTTTTCATCACTAGTCATCATCCGCTTCGAGAATTGGGTCAATTTTGTTGTTTTGTTCTGTTGAAATTCCGTCCATGAAGATTTTTTGCTTCTTTTTGTACCCAACCGTCGTGCTTCTTTTTGTACCCAATTTTATTATAGTGCTTCATAACGATTTGTATTGCAATGTGTAACTCCAAGGCAAAAGAGACATTGCTTACATTACAGTTGGGCCTGATCATATTCAGTATTCTACCGATATTTTCGACAATTGGACTTCCAGAAGGCGCTGCATTTGTGACATAAAAATTATCGCGTGGCACCCATACACTGAGCCTTATTAAAGTAGTTCCACCCAGCACCATACAAAATAGTTCCATACAATTTATAGTGCAATGTGTAACTCCTAGGCGGGCGAAGTGTTGCTTATATAACAGTCAGGCCTGACGACATTCATTATTCTACCGATATTTTCAATAATTTGTTTTCCACAATGCGGTGCGTTTGTGACATAAAAATTACCGAAACGGAATTGACGAACCCAAAATTGCGCATCGTTGGCTATTATAATATCAGCGCCATAAACACTATTCACATTTTCAGCCTTCTAGCATGCGAATTCACCTTTGTCGGAGAAAAACTGTGAAATATGACGCATTTTTTCTTTGCTGGTTTCTATCTTTGAAGCGTCTGAGTTTGAGTAATTTTCTCAGTACTATATCATATTTTTCTAACGCCATCTAGCGTAACCCGATGGCGCTTACACAAAACGGGATACAGATTTTTTGATGTTTCGACCTTTTCAAAATTTTGAAAAGTCGATTTTTTCAAAAATGTGAAAACAATTTTTTGGGTTCTGCATAAAGTCGACTTTTCGAAGAAGTCTTTATAATAACAGATTTCTTGTATAAATTTAAAGATTTACTTAAAGGAGAAATTCTAATTTGGTTTCTCCGACTAGTATTCGCTAGGGATTAAGCAGAACCCTTTGCAGAATTTCCCAAGCCAATTGCGACTTTCAATTTTCGGGCAAGTAATGCCATCGGATATTCGTCTAACGGTAGCTAAAGTGAAAAGACGACTACTTGGGTAACCTAAATGGCATGCTAACACCGATGCGTCTTAGGCGAGTAAGCAAAATCTGCTTCTGCATCTCAGCTTTTATACCAGCCTAGTCATCATAACACTGTGATCGGATCTGGTGGCCTGAAAAATCACAAATCTTAAATAATATTATTATGTAAATACAAGTGAAAATAAATAAAAGCCCCTTTTCAAATATGTATGTAAATAATTTTATATATGTAACAAACATATGTGGTGATTTTATTCAAAATTATTGTTTTTGCTTTCTTTATAATTTGTTCTGTTGCATCACACAGAATTACAAAACAACAGAACAGAATTAATTCCCTCAGATATAATACACTTCTGCCAGCGTTTTTTCCAATCCTCGAAACACTTCTGAAACGCGCTTCTTGGTATCGCCAGCAGCTCCTATTTCGATTTTTCTTTTATCTCCTCAATCGTATCAAAACGCTTTCCTTTCAGCGGTGTCTTCAGTTTTGGGAAGCGGAAAAAGTCAGCGGTTGTGGTTTTCCCACAATTCTGTGCGTTTCTGACGAATTGCTTCGCGCAAGCGGCGCATAACTTCAAGGTTGTATTCCTTATTGACCGGACGACCTTGTGGCAAGAATTCCTGATGCACCACGTCATGGCAGTCGAAGAACAGCGAGCAAAACCTTCTCATTTGACCGAACTTGACGTGCTCTTTTCGGTCTTGGCTCTTCTGGACGTTTCCATTGGGATGATTGGGCTTTGGTTTCAATGTCGTAGCCATACACCCGTGATTCGTCACCAGTTATGACCTTTTTAAGGCAATCTGAATTATCGTTGACGACGTTCAACAGCTCCAGAGCGATGTTCAACGTTGTTTTTGCCCAAAATTTAGCAATTTTGGAACAATCACAATCAACATATACGAGTATAACAGACATGTGTACCAACATAAAGGAAAACAAATGCAAAAATCGAACATACGTATCTCACGAAATTTGAAAAAACCCCTTTACCTTTCAACATGTAGCAAAGACACCCACTATGGGTAAATGTAGTAGCAATCTGGTAATCCGCTGTACAGCAATCTGGCATCTACCATGGTTGTTTTAGTTTTCTACAGTTTTATTACAACCATCAATCGTGTTCGGGCGATCGTCAGAGATTTGTATTAAATTGTGGTTCAAAAGCGTTAATTTGAAGCTAAAATAGGCTTTTTCTTCTTAAGAAGAGTTCCCTACTATCGGAGTGTTCAAATATTTATTTCAATTGTGTGTTTTAATCGTATTTTCAATGTGTACCACAATCAGCCTCCTCCCGAGGACAAAGGCTTGGTAATTGTTCCTATCAATCGGTTTCGGCATTTCGTCATAGTGTGATCAATCCTTAGTTAATGGCTAATATACTTTAAGTGCGACAAAAGCCAGAAATAAAGGAATTTCAACAAAAAGAAATTTTCAACAATTGTGACCTATTGATTGTGTGCATTAGCTGGTAAGTTTCCCTTACATTTTGTTTGTTTACTTCTGTAGTTTACCATTCCCTTTTGCTGTCGGCGTTGTGGTTACGTATGTTTGTGTGTGTGTGGGAGAGTGAGGGGCTCTAAAGGGCAGACATGCACAATGTGCAATCGTTTAACGGTGCATTAGAAATTATTGTTTTAATTTGGTTTATTATTTTAATTTGGTAGGCAAAAAACTGCGTAGTTTGAGTGCCATTTTTATTTCTCTCAAAGTTTCCCTCTAAATTAAGTAGTAAGTACTAGTAAGCAGATTAGACAATTTCGTTATATTATCCCAACGGAATTCATTCGCTATAAGCTGTGCATACATTTCTTTACGAAATAGTTACGTAGCCCGACAAAAGTTTTAATGAATATTATTACGAATCAACCGATTTTAATGCATAGATTCCGATTTTGAGGCTTCCTTGTTTTCGCATACTTAGAAACCGAAGACGAAACGTGGCGTTGACGTCAAAAGCTTGCTAATATTGAAATATGCCTATAAAAGAAACCTTTGCTATGTGAACTGAATTGTACATATCTTTACACCGAGTCCACTTGCGAAAGTTTAACAGGTTTATTTCATTATTTTGACATTAATTTTCGGTCATAGTAGACTATTATAGATATCATTTCTAAACTGCGACTAATTATAAGAAATATGTGTATAATTCATTCAAGTTCTATAAAATGTATGAGTAATTAAGCCATGTTCACACATCACGTTACGATCTACAGAATATTAATATTGACCTAATTTTGCTGTCGTGAAGCCTATGGATCCAATAGTTACAAGTACAAATGCGGTTTTGGCAAAACGTATTTTTTAAATGAGGTACCGAATGTGTGAAAAATGTCTGGCTTTTCCAGAAAACCAGATTGGAGGTTATTCAAAAATTACGTTTCTTAAAAATTCAGGTGTCGAATATTTGACGAAAATCCACTCTCCTGTAAGAAAATTTCCATTAAAGAAATTTATTTTTAAATTATCTTTTTTTTTTTTTTTAGTCGCACAAATAATCTATTTACTAAGAAAATTTTCTTGTAATATACTTGAAAAATATCGATAAATTCGCGTTATTGGTGTAGATTTTCATTAACTGGTTAATAGAAAAGCTAATATTCTGACAAAACCGGCACAACATTTGGTTGCTCAAAATCCCGGATTGTTGGTTTTCGATTTCCATTTCATGACTTGGGAAAATATAGCCATCGACAAGTTTGCATTAGGATCGGTAAAGGTTCATTCGACAGATCGTGTTTATAACCATTTAGGCGTAACTATCGGTAAACTACATATGTATATCCGTATCGTACTTTAACGTTGTAGATTGAAGGCGAGTTTTCGCCTTAAGGATGCAAAAGGTAAAAAAAATGAAATATGCTCAGGGATCTGCTTATGTTGAAAAATAAATTTGGTTGTTGCTATCTAAAAGAAGCATTTCTGAAAAAAATGCAAGCCCATTGTTCTCTATCGCATTATGCTGTTTAAGTGAAATCAACGACATATGCATCGAAATTTGCATAGTAAATGCTGGTACTATGTTGATTTTCCCTATATATAAAAAAATGGTTGTCGAATTTCAAACTATATTTTCCATCAAAAAGTACTAAGTTTTTTTCGGCGTGGATAATTTTTTAACAACATAACAAAAAAAGAGGCAAATCGAACATACGTACTTCACGAAAATTGAAAAACCCCATTTTTTATCACACCTTGTATATACAAAATCCATGCGAATTCTGCAAGCGGAATTCCGTTTGCACAAATTTTCCATTGTCATTCCGACCTTATCACTGATACGCAACTCAAATGAATGCGTATTTTTTACTTCATGTGCTGGTTCCAGGGCAAATATTATTCTAATAAACAAAAAATCATGAGCCGCTGTGTAAGCCGCCATCTATCTTTGCAAGAAGAACTCTGATTAGGTTTCTTTTACCACTAAAATCTGCCGGCAAGGACAGGAGAAAAAGGAAAAAGTGACCAAACGCGTGATAACTTTATCTTATATCTACCTTTCAACATGTAGCAAAGACACCCACTATGAGTAAATGTAGTAGCGAAAACAACCGTCAGCAATCTGGCAATCCGCTGTATAGCAATCTGGCATCTACCATGCTTGTCTTAGTTTTCTACAGTTTTATTACAACTATCAAGCGTGTTCGGGCGGTCCTCAGAGACTTGTATTAAATTGTAGCTCAAAAGTGTTAATTTGAAGCTAAAATAGACTTTTTCTTCTTAAGAAGAGTTCCCAACTATCGGAGTGTTAAAATATTTATTTCAATTGTGTGTTTTAATCGTATTATCAATGTATGCCACAAGCAGCCTCCTCCCGAGGCCAAAGGCTTGGTAATTGTTCCTATCAATCGGTCATTTCGTCATAGTGTGGTCAATCCTTATTTAATGGCTAATATACTTTAAGTGCAAAAAAAACCCCGAAATAAAAGAATTTGAACAAGAACAAAATTTCAACAATTGTCCCCTATTGATTGTGTGCAATAGCCGGTAAGTTTCCCTTAGATTTTGTTTGTTTACTTCTGTAGTTTGTCATTCCCTTTTGCTATCGGCATTGAGGTTACGTGTGTGTGTGTGTGAGAGTGAGTGGGTCTATAGGGCAGCCATGCACAATGTGCAGTCGTCTAACGGTGCATTAGAAATTATTATTTTAATTTGGTTCATTATTTTAATTTGGTAGGCAAAAAACTGCGTAGTTTTGAGTGTCATTTTTATTTCTCTCAAAGTTTCACTCTAAATTAAGTAGTAAATACTAGCAAGCAGATCAGACAAAATGTATACTTTCCTCTACGAAATGGTTATGTAGCCTGACAAAACTATTAATAAAAATTATTACGAATCAACTGAATTTAATGCACAGATTCCAATTTTCCGATTTTCATTTCAAAAATTTTTGGATTTTTCATATTTGGAAACTAAAGACGAAACGTGGCATTGACGTGAAAAGTTGCCTAGTTTGGAAATATGCCTATAGAAGGAACCTCTGACATGTGAACTGAATTATACATATCTTTATGCTGAGTCCACTTACGGAAATTGAACAGGTTTATTTCATTATTTGAACATTAATTTTCAGTCATAGTATACTATTATAGATAACATTTCTATACTGCGAGTAATTATAAGAAATATGTGTTATAACTCATAGAAGTTCCATAAAATTTATGAGGAATTAAGCCATGTTCACACATTACGTTACGATCCACAGAATATTAACATTGACCTAATTTTATTGTCGCGAAGTCTATGGATCCAATAGTTATAGGTGCAAATGCGGTTTTAGCAAAAAAAAAATGCTATTTATATGAGGTGCCGATAGTGTGAAAAATGTCTGGCTTTTTCAGAAAACCAGACTTGGGGTTATTCGAAAAGTATATTTCTTAAAAATTCAGATGTCGAATATTTGACTAGATTTCACTTTTTCCCAAATTGGAAGAAAAGGATTTACGGAAATCCACTCTCTTGTAAGAAAATTTCCAATAACAAATTTTGTTTCAAAATATTTTTTTTTGTAGTCGCAAAAAAAATCTTTTTACTAAGAAATTTTTCTTCTAATATTCTTGAAAAAATATCGATAAATTCGCGATATTGGTTTAGATTTTCATTAACTGGTTAATAAAAAAAAGCTAATCTTTTGGCAAAACCGGCACAAGATTTTTTTGCTCAAAATCCCGGATTGTTGGTTTTCGATTTGCTACAAGTTTGCATTAGGTTTATTCGAGAGATATGGCATTTAGGCGTAACTATCGACAAACTACATGCATCCGTATCTTATTTTAACTTTGAAGATTTAAGGCGAAATTTCGCCTTAAGAATGCAAAAGGTAAAACAATAAAATTTGTGGTTGTTGATCTCAAAAAGAAGCATTTTTGAAAAAATGCACTTTCATTGTTTGCTATCGCATTATACTGTTTAAGTGAAATCAACGACATACATATGCTTCGAAATTTGAGTAGTAAATGCTGGTACTATGTTGATTTTCTCTATATAAAAAAATGGTTGTGGAATTTCAAATTATATTTTTCCATCAAAAAGTCCTAATTTTTTTGGCAAGGATAATTTTTTAAGTGGCAACGTCAATTTTTTTGTTGACTTCCAACATTGAAATCGGAACAGCTTACATTTTTGCTGCATAATGCAATTGTAAATTTGTGAAATGACATAAAAACGTAAGCTGTTTTGATTTCGGTGTTGGAAACCAATATAACAAAAGTTGGCAATGCAGCGAAATCTTTTCACAAGTAAGCAATGTCTCTTTGAATTTGTTCCTTGTGAGAAGAACATAATAACTAGCTTAATAATAGACACACGTCACGGTATTTAGAAAAGTGCACCTTCCATCACATATGAAAAATTCCGTCTTTACATATTTCGTTTCATACGGAACCGTACATAATGAATATTATCTAACGAGTTCTGTAAGTGATCTTACTATCCAGTTATTCAACCAACACCAACTACTGGACATCACAGCGCAAAATAAATAAATAGTTAATGTGTTAGAAAAATTCTCGAACATATCGATCTATTTCTTTACTATTAACATTGTGATTGAAATTACGCTTATGAAACTTCGTAATCGGAATAGACTTATGTTTGTCTAAAAGACGAGAAGCTGTGGACGAGAAGCACAGTTTCATTGGATAACAAAAGTTTTGAATTTTTCCCATATCTCGTAAAAGAAGCAAAAAGAACGAAGAACAATTATTTACATATTATTTAATAAATAATAATATTAAATTTATTTTTGATATTCTTCACATAATATTTGGTAGATTTTTTTGTTGTTTTTATAAAAAGTCTTGTTGTTGTTGATACATATGTATGAATGTATGTACGTATTTTGTTTGTTCACGTCAATCCACTCATTTCATTTTGTCTCTCAATTGCATACACTAATCCATTCCTCAACATGACATTCATCGCATTCTACATTGCAGCACCATTGAAATTTACAATGACAACGTTCGGCTCGACGTTCCTTAACTAAACTATAACCACGGCCACAGCACAATGAGGTGCAGCCATCACTTAATGTACTATTACGATTGCATTTACGACCCACTGTGCCTGCAAGGAAAAAGAAAAAAGAGAAAAAAGGTGTAAATGTGTGATTATGAAGGGCAACTCTAAAATTTCGAAAAACGAATAAGTAATAGCAAAGACATCAGCCTCTCAACATATGTCAGAGATATCCACCAATCCCAAATGCAGTTACCAAAATAGCCGTTAGAGGTTAAGCGACGTAGAGCAGTCTGGCATCTCTTACGATTTCTTCAGTTTGCTACAATTTTATTAAAATCATCACGCGTTTTCGGGCGGTCCATAAAAAATGTGTTAAATTGTGGTTTGAAACAATTAATTTCCCATAAAAATAGTCTTTTGCACATAAAAAGTTTTCGCAATCATCGGAATATTGAAAATGTTGACTGTAGTTATGTGTTTTAATCGTGTTTAAGTGTGTGCTAAAAGGAGGCTCCACTTGTGGCCAAGTCTTTGGTATTTGTTTACTTCAATCGGGTCCCGGTTTTTCGCGATAATTTCGTCGAATCCATATTAAGAGCTAATAAATTTTTTGTTGCGCTTAGAAGTAGAAATGAAAAGAGTTGCGGGCGAAAAGTTTAACAATTTGCCCTCCACTGATTGACTACCGATCATCGGAAGCCGGTAAGTTGTGCCTACATTTTGTTTGTTTACTTTTGTTGCTTTCATTTTCTTTTCTTAACTACATTGGGGTATGTATTTGTGTGTGTGAGATATGGTATAGGGAAATAATGTTTTTTTCGATAACAGCCAGGTATAATAAATGTCTTCGATAAAATAGTATCAAAATGCGATATTAAATAATATTCTTTGTTCTTATAATTGATCACTGACACTGATAAAAACTTTTGGAATATGTGTAGTTTTCTATTAGCGAATATTAAAATATATGTGAAGAATAACTCACGCATGATGATCTTTGCACGACAACTGAATCTGACGATTTATGTTTATTAAGCTTGTGCCGATTTTTGCCTTGAAAACGGCAATACTGCACTGCTTGTACGAGTATAAGTTTTTAATATAGTTAGCTAAATATTGCTAATAAAATAGTGCAAATTTTTCAAAAGATCAAACTTATATTCATATTTTCTCTCTTTTCCAACTGGCGCATCATCGTGTAGCAGTTCACAAGTTTTGAATCGTGGTTTGTTCCGATGCTTAAAACTCCAGAACGGCTGGACCGCTTTGCATAAATTTTTATATATGCGTTTGGGTGGTGCCCGGGATGGTTTAGATTTACAATTCGGTCCAATTGGACAAAGGGGCGTGGTACCTCCCATACAAAC
>JAHXMU010017509.1:6571-28783 GCA_019455685.1 Philornis downsi
CTGTATAGTCAAGAGTCTTCTTTTGGATAAGAAGAAGAACATCTAGCTAGCACCATTTGTTGCGATTTATTGATATTGACTGATATTGCATTTGCTGCCCTAAGGGAAAATTGTCAGTAAATGTTTCTTAACCGGATAAATGTTATATAGAAATTTGAGCCAGCAGACCTATTTGTAAAGCCAATTTTCAATTCTTCTGCATCAACTCCTTTTTCTGTTATTACCAATAAAAATAAATGGAAACGCTATTCATCTTAGTCAGTCTCTTAGTATTACAAATTATTCGGAAATTTAATCAAGATAGCCTATAACCAAACCCCAACATAAAGCATTAAGAATTATAAAATCAAGAAAAAATAAAAGCTACAGAAGAGAAATTAACATTTAACAAGTGCTTCACATAGCCTTTGGGTGATCACAATAACGATAACCATAAAAAAAGACAATCAAAATCAAATTAGACCACAACAACACATAACATACAACTATCGCATAGATATGGATTTAAAACGTTCATACCTTTTGTCCTGATCCTCCTCGTTTCACGTCAATCCAGAAACGAGCAATGTTTATCAGTAATCCAATCAGAGCTATAGCGAAAAATTTGATTTGCAAATGAGCTCCCAAAATTTTAAGCAAAAGTTCAATTTTGGCTTTAAGGAATGAGCCGAGAAGCATCAATTTCACAAGAGCCTTCTTCTTCTTCTTCTTTTTGCCACGAGTCACTAAAATTTTGGATAAATGTAAGAAAGTAAGCCGAGTTAGGAAGCATGAACTAGCAAAAGAAATGGGAGCTTATAAGCTAATGTAATAAAATAAAAATGGGAGGTTGGTGTTTGTTAGTAAAGGGTGCGTTTTGAGTGCGTTAGACCAATAAGAGGCTTAAAGCAATGCTACAATATACATATAGATATACATATATAAAAGTAATCTATATATTACAATTTGGACAGATAATAGCGATCTACTGCACCATTTACGTTCCACGATAGACAATTTATTCGAACATTTGAGAAACTTAAAATATATGATTTTTCTGTATAAGTACTTTAACATTATAATACTCCAATATTTTAATATTAAAAAACTACAATAATTTCAATAATTTTTTTCAAGTCTCGGCATCAAATTCTTTGCGTTTGCGTTGGGTTTGAGCTAATAAACCTATTTTAATTATAGCATTACACTTCATTATCATTAATTATATTAACCGGTTAACGTTATTATCTTAACCGTTTCAGCAACAGTCGGTAAACGTTGACAATTTTAACCTCTGAGTGTTTGTCTTTACTATCAATTCTATGCCACCACCATTACCATCGCCCTGTGTCAAACCGGAAACATAGTTTGTGGGGTTTGAAACGAAACTAAATGAAGCCAGACTTCACTTGCCGATAACAAAGTAAAGCAGTGTATAGAAACGGTGCACAAAAGTTATTCAAACACACCTCCATTACTTCTACCATATTTCATTGGATGCTTTTTGCGTTTTCCACCATCATCGAGTAGGTCCACCTCTGACAATTCCTCCAGTAGTCCCAGGCCGAATGAGTCTGTTGAGGGCTGCTGTTCGACCACAACTGTCGCAATCTCCTCTTCTTGACCCTTCTTCTTGCGTTTGCGCCTCTTTTGATTCAATGGTTTAATTTTGTTTCGGATGGGTTTTACTTTGTTTGTAATCGCGCCGTCTTGATGATCTAATGATGTTGATGCTAATTGATGTTGCAGCGGTTGTATGACCAGTAGATTAGCGGCCTGAGAGGCTAAGTCATGTTGTGTGCCGCCCTTCCTTTTCTTCTTACGCCTTTTGTTGCCATTGTTCGGCTTTTTCAACTCACCTAACGTGCTATCATCACCGCCATCCCCACCGTCATCATCATCTCCCCCAATCTCAATGAATTCATCATCTTGTGAACTGCTATTCTCACTGGCAATACTTGAATTTTTTTCTGCTTCATTCGCTGACTCTTCATCGTCATCATCGGTACCTTCATCATCATCATCATCATCACTATCATCACCATCATCATTGTCTTCATTGGTATCATCGTCGTTATCAGGCTCATCATTTTGTACCTCTCCCTGAGAGTCCTCCGCGGCGTTTTGCAGGCCATTGTGATTTTTGAAATTCTGCATATATTCATATTCTCTGCCCATGAAGCTGGAAATTTAAATTTAGCTTTAACTATTTTAGAACTGTGGGATAATCATCAATATCATACCCATCCATGCTTTCAGCCAAATATTCCTTCATATAATTGGTGCCAATCTCAATTTTTTTTAAGATCGTCGATGGCTTTTCTTTGATCACAAATTCGGAAGTGCTATAGCCGCGTTTCTCTAACGTGGCATTCAGTTGTTGATCGGCTTCAACTGTAAATAAAAGAAAAAAAAAACGAAAATGTTAAAATTTGTATAGTAATGATAATCAATCTAGATAAGCCAAAGTCCTTTAATAGTTAGAACTAACTGGTCCCTGCTGAAGTTACTGAACCTAAGTCTTCGAAATTCGAAATTCATTCAATGCAACTAATCTAAAAACTCTAGGAGTGCTAGGGGGCTAATAAATAATCTAATTACAAGCGTTTTAAACACATATTTCTGACTAAGCCACTAAGCCCTCCAAAAAGTGCATTCTTTTTTAATAAAGAAAAACATTAAAATTATTACGAAACAAAAGTAAATTTTTTCACTCAAAGCAATTATGTCTGGCAAATATACAGTCTTTAAGTCCGATAGTAATTTAACATGTTCTAGTGATACAATTTGTCTAAACTTCAACATTTTAGCCATAATTTTAAGATTATATACATATTTGAATTTACTATTGAATTTATATTAAAATTAACCTTCTTTTTGTACATTAAAATGTACTTTTGTAAGAATATTATTGTGAATGAACTCAAATGTTTGCCCTTGAAGTGTTACATAACTCCATTGAGTGAAAATGAGTGTACTAAATATAACTGAATTCTGAATTGTAACATATGAAATTAACTGTTGTCGAAAGTTTTGTAATAAGAAAAAATCACTTACAAATCAGATCTCAACTGGTAAGCACAACTCGTTGCCTCAATAAATCTCCTTTGAATTGGCACTAATTCTAATTCTCATCCTTTATTTATCGCCACTTGTAATTTCTGCACGATCAATTTGATTGCATATAATTTCACAGTCATGTGATCCAAATTATAAGTTCGAATTTTCAGTTCTCTGGTAGAAACCAACTGTGAAATTGGTCCTCCTAAAGATCATCGCTATTGGATAATTCACAATACAGTCCAACATTTACATTCCACAACTACAACGAGAGAGGTATCAAATTGATTAGAGGATTCCCCGCTACTCCCCGTGCTATCATATCAATCATCTCTACCAATCTATCACCACCTCTGTACACAATTTGTTGGGTGTGATGATGCTATCATCATGTGTGTTAAACCAATTCTTGTTTCAACTTTTGAAAAACCTGCACTTTTTTATAACCCTTGTTATTGAACTCTTCTACCTCCTTTGATAGTTTCCTAATGAGGACAGATTGGTAGTCTATTATTTGTTAGACATGATGTAAAACTTTGAGAACTATTAAAGTTAACACTTTTTTTAGAACATTTTTCTTTAAATAACTCTGCAGATCTGGGAATATACGTTCCAAACTTTAATAAGGGCAGAAACCTGGACTTTTTTATAACCTTTGTTATTGGACTCTTGTACCTCCTTTGATAGTTCCCTAATGAGGACAGATTGATAGTCTATTATTTGTTAGACATGATGTGAAACTTTGAGAACTACTAAAGTTAACACTTTTTTTTTAGAATATTTTTCTTTAAATAACTCTGCAGATCTGGAAGTATAAATTCCAAACTTTATTGAGGGCAGATTGGTAGTCTATTATTTGTTAGACATGATGTGAAACTTTGAGAATTATTAAAGTCAATATTTGAATATTTGAATATTTTTCTTTAATTAACTCTGCAGATTTGACAGTATATATCCCAAACTTTACAAATTCGGAGTCAATTCCAATTACATGGGTCATTACGTCCACATTTACGTCCGCTGTATTACCATCGTTAGTATTTGCGAAATCCTACTTCAGTTGATCCACTAGCAATCCAGTTTCATAGCGAAATGTTTGTTGAATTTGCCTTTGACATAGTTTAAATTCTGAAATTTCCTATTCTTTCCTCTTATAACTAGCGCAAATTTGTGGACGTCTTGTATTTGCGATTTCATTTAAAATCTTTTCATCTAACATTGTTGTAAATATTATAGCTATTAGTGGACATGGAACAGTCTTTTTTTGTTTTGCAATGCAAATTTCTGTTTGTCGCACCTCTCTGATTCCTTGTCTAATTTTATCAACAGTTTCTTTTGCTTTATGAAAAACTGCTAGTCGATTAGTCGACATAATTTTAATAATAATTTAAATAATTTAGATTTTAATCCCAATGAATAGTTTGCTTTTATGCGCTTTGCCCTGAGGGTTGTCACATCTCCATTCTGTAATATAATATTTTATTATATGGAAGTTATTCGAGTTTCATCATGCTGTCCGTTTCGATTATTCGATGAGCAGTGTGATTCATCATACCTTGATGCTTTATTTTAATTAGTACTCCTATTGTCTTGCGAGAAAGTTATGCTTTTTGGAAGCAGCGTTGTGTATTGTTCAGAAGTTGGGGAATATTGTATATATTTTTCTTTTGAAAACAAGAAATAAATTCAAGACCTCTTCATTGTTTTAGTTTATATTTCATCTAACGCTTTCTTGTATTCTTTGATGTTGTTTAGACCTCGCATTGGATACTGCCGTTAACGTTTTCTTAGTTTTTGCTATATTTTATTAATAAGACTGTTGAAAAATTATCATTAGGATTTAGTAACTTCATTAGGTTTGCTTTTCTTGGTAAATTGCAGGCATTTATCTATTGGTACTTCAAGCCTTCATCTACAGAGGTTGGATGAAACCGGTCCCTCCGTTTGAAAATCATCCAAAGTCAATGTATTGTTTACAAGCCAATGCATCTACTCGTATATTTGAAATCAACCCATTTTTTTCTTTTTTTGTATAGCGTTTAAAATATCTTTGTGTGTCTGAAAATTCTTACAATTTCATTAGTTTGTTGCCGCTGTTACAAATTTCCATTACCATTTTTTTTAAATAGTTTAAATAGTTTTATTGACAAAATTGACATATTTTTTAATACAGAATAAGCTGTAAATACTAAATTATTGTTATCTTCGCTTTTCAGATTGTTTAAGTTCAAAGAACGTCTTAAAGTTGTTAAAGCCTACTAAGAAAGAGGCTGCTGGAATGAAAATGCATTTCGCGCACTTTGCTATATTTTTGGTTAACGTAATCAGCCCATTGAGAGTGCAGTTGGAGGAATTACTAAAAAAAATTCAACAAACTAGATCGACGGCATCACAGATGGACTAAAAGCAGTTACTGGTAAGTAGATTTCGTTTTTAATCAAAATTCTATTATAATAATTCTGAATCAATTCTATTATTCGATTTATTGTGATAAATTAAATGCTTTCAACTTTACACTGAAATCTGTTAGTCGCCCGGATTGATCGATATTCGTTCACACCAATATGATTCGGTTATGAACTACGTAAAACATACATTAAATATCAGTTTCTATAGAAAATCAATATGATTTAGGTTCTTCTATACAAGATTTTTTTTTGTCAACAAGAAAAAATGTGAACTTTTTCAATTAAATATTATACATTTTTAGATGTTGAGAACATTTTAAATAATTTTGAGTGCGGAATCGAAATTGAGTTTGATAAACAACCTGTTGCAGTGACCGGGGGTCTAAGGATATCGAAAACAATTGCGGAATGCATTCATTACAAAATGCATATGGCGGAGGTAAATGATTCGATTCCTCTATGAGGTTAATGTTTTTTCAGAATTCCTAAATAATTAAAAACTGAACGTTCGATTGATTAAGATCGTGCGGAATTTAGGTTCAGTTCTTCTACTCTAATTGTAGAAAATAGTCTTAACATTTTCTGTAGTGATTGCCCGCATTAGTAGTTATGGCCCGCAAGTATCACAATTGGGATTAATGTGAAATATTAACAAAATTAATCTTTTTTCTAATATTTATACCATCCATTCGTTAACTAAGTGCAACATTCGGTAGTATTTGCTAGATGCAGGAAGAAATCACCCAATATAACGCGTTCTCCATGCGGTCGATGTCAAATGCTTGTGCTGGCTAAGTAGTATCGGCCTAGAACATTTTTATGAAATTGTACAGTAAAAATCACATCAGTCGATTTATCGCCGTGCACAAGAACTTTGGCTTCCACAGGTTTCAGTTTGGCGAAATTTACGCCGGAATTTGGACCTGTATTCAAGATTCAAATGATTCAGGAGTTTAAATTTAATAAGCACAGACAGCGACGTTTGTTCGCTAATTAGGCTTTGGAGCGTTTAAAAAGAGATCCAAATTTTGGTCAAAATTTTGTCTTTAGCGTGAGGCGCATTTTTAAATCTATGGCTACGTTAGTATCAAGAACTAAGCTTCGAAGCGTTTGGAAGAAGATCCAAATTTTTGTCGAAAATTCGTCCTTAGCAACGAAGCGCGTTTTTGAATGTATGGCTATGTTAACATACAAGGAGCTTTAATTTAATGAGCATAGACAGCAACGTTTGTTCACTGATTAGGCTTCGGAGCGTATAAAAAGAAATCCAAATTATGGTCAAAAATTCGTCTTTAGCGTGAGGAGCATTTTTGAATTTATGGCTACATGAGCATCAAGGACTAGGATTCAAAGCGTTTGGAAGAAGATCCAAATTTTAGTCGAAAATTCGTCCTTAGCAACGAAGCACATTTTTTAATGTATGGCTATGTTAACATCGCTGTATAAGGGGCGACATAAACCCACACGAGATTCACCAGGTGGCAAAGCATCCACAAAAAGTCACGGTTTGTTAGGGATTTTGGCCCGTCGGCATTATTAGTCCCTATTTTTTCGAAAATGACGGTTATAAGGCTATCACCGTCAACGACGAGAGCAATAGATCAATGACAACCAATCTCTTTTAGCTCAAATCGAACGATACGGTTGTGAACTGTGTGTGGTTTCGGCAGGACAGCAAGACAATAGTATGCGCTGCATGAAGGATTGGAGGATATGGTTATCTCTCGAGGAATTGACTTGAATTGGTAACCAAGATCGTGCGATTTGACTCCACAAGACTTTTTCATGCAGGGTTTTTAGAAGTCGCAAGTTTACGCGTAGGAAGGCGCACTCAACCGAATGCCCTCGAAGTCAATATAATCTAGGCCACCGGTCAAATTCAGAGGAATCTATTCAGCGGAGTCATTAAAAAAATTAACGTAGAATATTATGCTTACTTATTGCAGTGTTTAGGTGATAAAAATGTGGAAAAAAGGCCGCATTTTGGCAAAAAAAAAAACAAAGTCAAGACAATGCTCTAGTTCTCACATCTACTATTGCGATAGCCAAAATTAATGAATTAAAGTTTGAATTGCTTCTATATGCATATTATTCGCCTGATTTGGGTTTCTCGGACTATTTTCTATTTCCGGACTTGAAAAAATAGCTTGGTGGCAAAAGATTTGCCAACAATGAAGAGATGGAGTCTGCAGTTGACGGCTCTTTTAAGAAGTTTGACGGTTCTTACTATAAACAGGGTGTAGAAACTATTGAATATCGCTGAAAAAAATGTATCGAGCTAAAGGGAGATTACGTCGAAAATTAAAGAATTTTTTTTTCGCAACTTTTTTGCGTTTTCTTTATTAGGTCGGCTAGTTTTGGCACCGCCCTCGTATGTACCGTGATCCATAATCCATGGTGGAGGGTATAAAATATTTGATCCGAAGTTATGGCATTATGTTGCACGTTGGTCCTGCTCATTCTCTCTCTCTCTCTTTCTTTCAAAATTGCCATTAATTTTTTCCTACCCCTAATGGGGATTTTTTTCCTACCCAACCATGAAGATTTATGAACCATTCAACGGACATTTCAATTGTGGCTTTTAGCAGCTAACAAGCGTCACCAATAGACACAACTAACCACAAACAAAAGACCATAACAAAAAGCTAAAACGTGTGCTTAAAGTTTACTTAAACTGCGTCAAAAACAAGTGGTTCACAAATATTATTGCTCATTTACAACGAATTGTTGTATGAAAATAATTGCAAGTCCATGGTTTGCTTTCTTATCTAATACTTTCCTTCCACACATAGAAAGAGAGAGAGAGAGAGATGATAATAAAAATTATAATTGCATAATTATATAAACGGTTAAACAATTCATTGCTCACACTTACTCACCTTTTAACTTTTGCCATTGTGAATTTAATTCACCATCCCAGATATCCAAGATGCGAGCCGATTGTTGACGGGCGCATGACCAGGGTTGCACCCGCAGAGGACATAAAACTAAATCTAAATATGGCGAAACTTCTGTAAAGAAAAAACGGAAATGGTTACGTGATTAAAATTATATAGTCTGCAGCAATTTATATAAATCTTATTGTTCATACAATGCTATTTCATTTGCTATTTTGCCCCTTTTTAAGGAAAACTTTGCGTTTTTCTTGTAGTTACAATCGCTAAAGTTGTGGTTTAATGGTTGAATTCGCGTTTTACAAGATTCAAGATTAAGGCGTCCAAATTTATCTGTATGTACATACATATCTATACTCGTTCGCATGTATGAATGTATGTTGGTGAGTCGGCAAAATGCACGCGTTTGAGAAAAAGAAATACTTAGAGAAAGTCTTTGTTTAAGGTTTTTTTTGTTTTAGATTGTTGCTGTTTTTTTTTTTAGTTAATATTTAATTTACTAATTCTATCGCTCCAAATAATATTCGTCATCAATCACGCTACCTAAAATCGAATGCATTATTCGACAAGTTTCACCGTCAACTGATACTTTTGATTAGCGTTTCGAGCTAAGTGTGATTTTGTGTTAATTCTCTGGTAAGTTTTTGTTAATCTAATTATGTTATTTTCGTTTATACCGATATATTAAATGAAATCTTAACTCTCACAACAGTGCAAGTTTGGATCACTAAGGGTATTTCGTTGGTACGGTATTGAATGTTGAACAATCTGTGCCCAACTGCCTATATAGGTATTTCACAACCACGCTAACTTAAACCATAATCAAAACAATGGTATTTTCCCAATAATAAGACAATATTTTTTCTACAGGGTGGGCCATAAGGGCGTTGGCGATTTAATTCTTCAATTTCTCGGTAACGCGCGGCGCGGGGTGGCGGGGGAATATGTTGTTTGCTGCGCCGCTTCCTGGAAATTTAGTCGCCATGGAGCCGTACACGGGAGTGCGGCGTGCATTTTGTGTCCGAGGGTATTACGAAAACAATAAATCAGTGATTACTGCACGACGTTTGTATCGGCATGAACACGGTTTACACGATTTAAGTGAAGTTCCAAGCGCCAATGTGATACGAAAATGGATCAGAATATTCGAAACAACCGGCTCAACAGTACCAATTACGGTTCGTTCCATTTGAACTATAATTCATTAACTTTGCGCATCGCAATAGTGAATGTGTGAACTGGAGCATCTTTTTCGCCAAATACGGCCGTTTTTCCATAATTTCATCACTTAAATCCTGCATAAATTTAGCATAATATTCGCCATTGGTGGTTTTTCCTTTCTGAGTATAATCAATAAAAATAATTCCATGCGCATCCCAGAAAACAGACGCCATGACCTTGCCCACAAATGGAACTGTTTTCGCCTTCATTAGACACGATTCTCCCTCCCATTCCAGTCCTACTGCTTTGACTGTTCCTTTGTCTCAGGTATGAAATAGTGGACCCATGTCTAATTCAAGGTTATAAATTGACGCAAAAATTCAGCTTCATTGCCTTGAAACATCGAGAAATACTCTACTGAAACATCTTCATGACGCTGTTTTGCTCTAGTGAAAACAAGCGCGGCACCCTTCGTGTACACAGCTTTCTCATCCTTAAATCTTTTGTCAATATCTGATGTATAAAACTTTTTGAAATATTTATAATTTCAGCTAGCTCACGCACTTTTAGTCGACGATCATCCAATACGAATTTGTGGATTTTCTTAACCGTGTCTGGAGTGGACATCTCAATTGGTCAACCACTACGGTGTTCGTCTTGGCAGCTCATACGGCTTCATTTAAGCTCTGCTACCAAATATTTTACAGTCGTAAACGAAGGAGCAAACTCTTCCAGAGTAGAATCTAGCTCGGCTTTAATAATGGTTATACTGATACCTTGAGAAATGTTTGTCAAAAATGCATGGGCGAGTGGGAGGATGAAATCTTACCGAGATTTGTCTTCGATATTATTAAGCCAGGACACTGTTATTTAAAGGGGTTTATTAAACGTTTATTTATAAAAAAAAAATAATGTGTTTATATGTATGATTACAATGTTGTGAAATACCATCGAGAAACGAACGTCGTAAGGTCCGATCAGTTTCAATGTTCGACACAAACTAATTGATGTGTTCTGTGTGTGTTGTACTCGCAGGCAGTAAAAAAAGAAATATTAAAGGAATTCATGTTAGACAAACTAAAAAGAGTTTCCAGGACAGACACAATTGGAAAATATGTCGTACAGACATATGAAAGGTGACATGTTTTATTTAATGTCGGCAATTATGTATGGAATATAGGTACAATATCAGATAAATGTCCACCTCTGCGAGCCCTTTTGAGCACATTTTTCATTACATTCTCACACATTTCACGCGGTATTTAATTAATTTCATCATGAATAATTTGTTTAAGCTGCTAAAGCGTTTCTCGTTTGTTTACATAAACCTTGCTTTTCAGATATCCCACAAAAATCAATTCGGAATAGTCAAATCAGGCGACCGTAGCGGCCAATCAACATCTCCATTACTTGAAATAACTTGTTGTGGAAAGAGTTCTCGCAGTGCCATCGTCTTGTTGATACCACATGTTAATCAAGCCCAAAGCATGCAGTTGTGGTATTAAAAAGTTTTCAAACATATCACGATATCGTTCCCCATTGACAGTTACCGTTACGTCGTTTTCAGTTTCAAAGAAGTAAGGTCCAATGATTCCTCCTGATCAAATTGCACACCAGACTGTCACTTTTAATGGATGCAAAGGTGACTGATGAATAATTTGAGGCGTTTACATTGCCCAGAACCGACTGTTCTATGATTGAGGTTGATGGATTGTTTTGAACACTTTCTTGAGCAGCAGTAATATTTTCAGCCGATCTTGCAGTATGTTGTAGTCCATGCTTTGCCCTATCAGCTACAGACCCTCTTTCTTCGAAATCATTCACTATACGATAAATAGTGCGTCTTGTTAGCACGTTGTTTCTGCCAAAAATTTCACGTAACTTTCTCATCGTCACAGTAATCGATGATTGATTTTGATAAAATGTTTTAATGATTAAAACACGTTGGTTTATCGAATATTTTGCCATAATAAATTTGCCACGTCTCTACTTCACGACTGCCAAATATGAACGGTCAAGACTAATGTTTACCAAAATGGCGGCAAAACAAAGTAATATACCTTCCCGACGGACACCCTGTATTTGGAAAACCTGACGCGATAGAGAAAAGCCATTACAAATTTGAATTCAGCCCACCAAATCACCCTAGGAAAAAATATTTGGTTGCTCCTATCCTAAACCTTGCTGGCTAGTGATATTATTCATACAACAGATGTCTTTTCTTTTTCTTCTCATGACAGCTAACAAAATTTCTTTCAGATAATCTATAATAATTGAATTCTGCTTTTCTTTGAACAAATTGATTACACTAGAAAAACGAAACTTTTCAAAACTAATACTTTTAAATGACTTCACTTAATCACGTCACCATCTGACTATAATTCATTCAAATATTTACCAATTTAAAATACTTATTGATTGATTCACAACGTGTATTCCTGCAGTGCAACAAATTGAACTCAACGTTGTCTAAAATAAACATAAAAGGAAAAATATTGACACATATTTCTCTCACAAATCTCTAACTTTGTAAATTTTACCAACTACTGTCAAACAATATCAACTACTGCGCCTCATGACATTTGTGTGAAAATATCTGAGCAAAAGGTGCGATCATATTTTCATCATCACTTCACCTCGCACAATTTTCTATGTGTGTCAAGATTTTCAAAGTTGAAAATCAAAATCAATAACGTAGCAAAAAAAGTCAAACAAATGAAAACGCCAGTAGTTTTGCTTAAAGCTTTCTCTAAAACAAGCATCTGTAACGGTTTCATTGCAAATCACTAGGAAAATGTTCGGCACAATCGTTGAGCTTAATCTGGTCTATATATCACTTAATGAATTTAGCTGACCCTCTGCTGAAGTAGATCTTCAAATCTTACGGTAGCTCACTAGATATCCTCAGCGATGACCTTGTGCAGGCGAAAGACAAAAGTTTTAAGTCACGTTATATTGGAAGTGTTGGCAAATCTACAATATCCATGTCTTGCCCATGTTTTTCTTCTGTTTTTTTCTTTTGTGGTATCTTTCTTTCCTTCGACTGATTTGAAGATTTAAAGAAAATATTGTTGCAACAGTTAACAAGGCATTGTTTGTATAGTCGCATTAATTTACCAACCAGTAGTGGGGGTTTAAACCGCCTCCTCTGCCATTTTCGGTTTGCGTTTGGTGTCTACCCGTTGTAACATCTGCATTTTGTACTTCTCCAGCGTCTTTTTTCTTGCAATAAATGCATTCAGGCAGGTTTCTCTCTCAGGGTTAAAATGCCAAATGATTACACAGTACTCCACCAATGGTGACATTTACTTTTTGTTTATGACACAGCCCAAGACTCTCATTTAATTCCTTTCCTATTAGGGAGTAGGATGCGCAGCTATGATCATGATTACAATTTTACGATTGTTTTCGTTTCTTCAGTTCCCATGAGTTGTTATTGCTTCTGCAAATGCATCCTTTTGCAGAAACCTGCTGGAAACATTTTCTTCTTTTCACTTTCTCCGCAACAGTTTGACTTCATAAGTATTATATTCTGTGTTTCGTTAGTTGTCTATGTTGAAAATATTGGCTTCTACTAGTTTGCGTGATTAAATACTAAATTATGTTTATTTCACTCACGTTTTGCAGTGGCATTTACATGACAAATTTACATCATTTACACTTAATTAAAGCTTAATCGCCAAATTGGGGTTAAGGCACCCCAATTGTAAGACAATTGCCTTATTATTTTTATTCGCCCAGGCAATCACATACAATTACAATAAAATCAGTGGATCAGCTGATGTTTAATATGTTTTGTTCGTACCATTTTCATTGCAATTAATTGCTAATTATCCAAATAATTAAGTGCGCAACTAAGTTTTCGCTGTTTTTTTTTTATAAAATTGTAACTTTATTATGAAAACAAATGATTTATTGAAAGTATTGCGCATCGCTAACTACTACTTTTTCCTACCTTGCCGGCAAAATTCGAATTCCATCATAGTAAAACTGTTCAGAAGGCAAAGACAAATCCACAAATTTAGCCATTCCTTGATGTCGTCATATGAGTGGAACTGCTAGTCAGCCAGACCGTGTGTCATCGAACGGAACATGTGATAATCGGATGGCACAATATCTGGAGAATATGACGGATGGGATAAGACTTCCGCTTTCAGCGTTTCCAGTTAGGTTTTAATGGTCTTGGCCACGTGAGACCGAGCGTTGTCATGCTGAAGAATCACTTTTTCTTGTCTCTCCGCGTATTGTGGGCATTTCTCGCGCAGAGCTCGGCTTAATCGCATTAATTGAAGTCGATACCGATCTCCAGTGATGGTTTCGCTTAGTTTTAACAGCTCGTAACAAATAACACCGACCTGGTCCCACCAAATACAGAGCATAACCTTCGGAGCGTAAATATTCGACCGAGGCGACGACGTAGAAGCATGATCGGGCAGCCCCCATGACTTTCTTTTCTTTGGATTGCTGTAATGAATCCATTTTTCATGACCCGTTATAATACGATGAAGAAAACCCTTCCTTTTTTTGCCGCTTAAGCAGTTGTTCACAGGCGGAAAACAACGCTCAACCTCCCTTGGCTTCAACTCGTAAGAAACCCAAATTCCGTGCTTCTGAATCATTCCCAATGCATGCAACAGCTTGGAAATGGCTTGGCGGGTAACTCCTAATACTGGACCAAGCTCTACCTGCATTTGGCACGGATTCCCATCAAGCAATGCCGTCAATTTAAAAGACTTCGAAGATTTTTCGTCATCCTTCACGCGAACGGCCGTCAGCATCAAAATCGCCGTCTTTAAAGCGACGGGATTGATCTCGACACGTTGTTTCACTTAAAGCAGCATCTTCGTAAACATTTTGAAGCTGTCGATGAGCTTTAGCCGCCGTTTTCTTCTTTCCACGCATGACGATTATTTGGCACAATATCATACATATTCACACAACCAAAAGAATATGACGTCAAAAGAAAATCACTATTGTGTCGAGGCGGTATTTTTACCATATGCCTAAACTTGGGTCATGACGTTTAAGTTATGGCAGAATCAATCAGCACTTACAGCTGGCGCCATCTATTGGCAGACAGCGGGAACTTAGCTACGCACCTAATATTTGATGAGAAATTCAGTAAAATTAAACATTCTTTTCATGCATCTTTTACGCGATACGTGAAAAGAATGTTGTTTTAAAAACTTTGCAATGATTAAATTTAAAAGTTTCAATTATTATAAGAACTCGTAAGCTATAAATTATTAGAATAAGTTTTTTTATATTTGCATATAATTGTTCCACTGACTACTCCCATCATCAGACGAAAAATCTTAGGCACTTTTTTTTCATTGCTTTAAAACAAGTAAATTCTAAAGAGAGCATTCACCTTTCTTAAATTTAGATCATAAAAGCAGAACTGCCCGATTTAGGTTATTTGAACATTTATTTGCAGCAACTTCTCTAGAAGTAAAGGGTGTCCCAACAAGAACGCAAGATTTAAATTTTAAATAAAACACAGATATTTAAAAAAAAATCGTGAAACTTTATTATATCGAAAAGCAGGCAGAATGAGGTTATGTATGGAACAACACATCGGGCAGATGGCCGCCGCGGCTTTGCTGGCACACACGATCTTTTAATGAAATTTTCAATGACCGTTTTGCATAAATACTGCGGTATTTCATTAATGCAGCGTCCAATTTTCTCTTTTAAGAATTGAGTCGTCGTTGGCTTATTCGCCTTCAAAAAACCCCAAAGAAAAAAGTCAATTGGCGTTAAATCGCGCGATCTAGGCGGCCAATTCTGGTTTCCAAAACGCGAAATAACACGACCGGGAAATGACTGATGCAGCAATTGAATTGTTTCTCTGGCTGTGTTACATGTGGCGACGTCTTGTTGAAACCACATGCCCTCCACATTCATTTCTTCAATTCTAGGCACAAAAAAACTGGTTATCATTTCACGATACTGAACATCATTGACAGTTTGCGCTTGGCATGCCTCATTTTCATAAAAAAAAGGTCCAATGATCCACACCACGCAGTGACACGTTGAGGATGCATTTGCTTCTCGTGCATCACTCGAGGATTTTCCTCACGCCAAATTAACAATTCTGCCTATTGACGAAGCCATCAAGATGGAAATGGCCCTCGTCACTGAAGACGGTTTTATCGGTAAAATCAGCATTTTCATGTTGTCTCTCCAATACCCAATTAACGAACTCCCTTCGCTGTCCATGGTCAGCTGGCTTCAGTTCCTGAGTCAATTGAACTTTGTATGCATGAAGATGCAAATCTTTCGTCAAAATTCGCTGCATAGTGGATTTGGAGACACCAATTTGCTGAGCTCTGTGGCGAATTGAGGTCGCACTTACAGCTGCGATATTTTCGGTCGATCGACCTGGTCGAAGGCGCGTTGTTGTCGTTACATCACTAACATTCGTGTATCGATCCACGTAACTTCTACTAGCAAACAATAACAATTGTTCAAATGTCAAACAATGGCACTTCGAATGGCGCCAAATTTAAATCTTGCGTTCTTGTTGGAGCACCCTTTGTAATATTAATAAACCTTCTTTTCTTCCTCTAACGGGTGAAATGTATTATTTAAAAAATTGTATCATTCCATCACAATTGGATGAGGAGTACAAAAGCCTTCATTCAACACATCTACATATAGCAACATGCAACTCTACCTCATATCAATAGAGATTTCGTATGAAAATCACATTTATTGAATGAGTTTGCAGGCTACCCCTTGCACTAGATTCCTGTGGCACAACGTATCAAAATTTCATCACTGGATGGAGCGCTTCGAACTTTAATTCATTAATTTTGTTCATCGCAATAGTAGATGTGTGAACTGAAGTATTATCTTGGTGAAACAACACTTTCTTATTCGCCAAATACGGCTTTTTTCCATAATTTCATCACCTAAATGCTGTAATAAATTACCATGATATTCGCCATTAATAGTTTTTCCTTTCTGAAGATAATTAATATAAATAATACCATGCGCATCCCAAAATACCGATGCCCTGACCTTGCCGGCAAATGGAACCGTCTTCGTCTTCTTTGGACACGATTCTCCCATTCCAGTCCACTGCTTTGACTGTTCCTTTGTCCCAGGTGTGAAATGGTGGACCCATGTCTTATCACATGATAAGAAAAATTTGGAAAAATGTGGCTTTACTGCGGTGAAACATCGCCAAAAACTCTACTCAAACATTTTCACACCGTTTTTTTTTTTTCGCTCTATTGAAAGCAAGCGCGGCACCCATCTTGCTCACAACTTTTTCGGTCAACACAAGATGAATAGCAATTTTTGAAATGACTGTCATTTCAGCTAGTTCACGCACCTTTACCATTTTATAGTTTTTCTTAACCGTGTCCAGTGTGGACAGCTCAATTGGTCGACTACTGCATCGTTCGTTTTGGCAGCTCGTACGGCCTCGTTTAAACTGTGCTAAACAATGTTTTACAGTCGTAAAGAAAGGAGCAGACTACCCGGGGCTAGAATCTAGCTCAACTTTAATATTGGTTGGACTAAGACCTTTCGAATGCAAATATTGAATTGCATAATCGTGACCAATTTTTTCCATACTTACAAATTCACTGAGATCGTTTATTTTTGATGACTTAAATAAAAATACTAAACAACGTGGTGCCCTGAAACTTAAAATATATGTTTTATAAGGTTGCCACTTTGCACCAAAATAATTTTTTTCAAACTACTGGCACCATCTACTTATATGTCAGTTTCCGCTAGTTTTGAGATTACCTTCATATAACTTTTAAACTTTTAGCACCGGTTTGAATATTGTTTCGTGTAGATCCGATCATTACTATCGTCAGATATGCTCTATAAAGTATTTGGAAACTATCTGAAACGCACACTAGCATATTTGAATATTAATATTTTAGCAACTTGACGATGAACCTAATAGTTTACAGAGGAAAAAGATGCAATCAGCAACATCTCCTTAAATTTGTATTTCTATATTAACGATACTTATTGGGATTCATGAAAATGAAATATTTATATCGAATAACAAAGTTGGAAGCAAATGAAGTTAATATAAATGTTACTTTAAGTTTTTGAGAATGGTTGTTGCTAAATGGGCAACACAATAAAGAAACAAAATTTCACGAGACTTTTTTTTTTATTAAATTTCAGTTTAAAGTGTCCTTAAGAGCAGTCTTTTAGAAACATTTTTCCAAGGTATCAATAGAACTACAATACATACTGAGGAAATAAAACATTTATCACAGATATATCCTCACATTGCTATTTCTCAAAGTTCGTTGCCTCACATCTCGGAAATTAGACAGATATACGACTTAACTGAGATATATGAATGTGAGATATATGTATGTTTACAAGGTATTTGAGAACATTTTCATTTGGTTTACTAAATTTCAGTTTTACGTGTCCTTAATAATAGTTTTTTGAAAAAAAATTTCGATCAATACTGAGGAAATAGAACGTTTAAAAGTTAAATTGACTCAGAAGAGATCTCAGATATATCCCTACATTACTATTTTTCAAAGTTTGTATTATTGTAGTATTAGGCAGATATGACTTAACTGAGTAATGGCTTAACTTCACTGTACGAATGCTTACAAGATCTTTGACTCAAATGAGATAAGCTTTAGAGCTTTTCAGCTGGGTTGAAAATTGTTTTTTTTAGGTGATTAACATAATTGGCTGGTAGGAGACAAATTTCTCAACATAAAGATAAAATAGTGCATCGATCATTTCCTGTCAGATCGAAATACATTTTGTTTGAAATTAATGTTTTGTTCAAAATTAATCCCCCTAATGTTTTCCTTTACCAAATGCGTCATCCTAATTTCGGCATCTGCAACATAATCATAGAGCGTTGTATGCCTCAAAAACGTGGTATAATAGTGCCTACAGTACGGCAAAAGTAATCAACTGATTTTCTTGTTTTTTTTTTTTGCAAATGAAAACAAACAGAACCATTTATGAACAATATTTGTTAGGATTTTTACGACTTTTCTTGAGAAAATAATATCGGTCAAATGGCCGCCTCAAAATTTGTTGCACATTTTGGAAATTTTGAAGTATTTTGCATCACTTTCCTCATTTCACATTTCTACTTCAATGTATCCTTTAAGGCTACTAAGGCCTGAGGCGTTTTCACATAAACGTGAGATGTTAAATTAGTCTAAAGGAAGAAGTCTGAAACAGTTAAATCGAGGTATAGGATTGCACCACTCGTACAGGTCGATTTTTTTCTATCGAAATCAGATAAAGCTATCAGTTTTCTATATCATCTATCAAATTTTGTTCTTTAATGTAGGAAAAAGGGTGCTTGAGTGCTGGGTAGCATGACTGAGCATAATGTGAGATTATATGCACTATCATTCGTATTATCGTGATTTCGAACCCTGACACAATCACCTATCTTTCTAGCATTTGAGCTATTGACAATATCGAATAGCTTCTTAAACTGACAGAATTGTCATTAACCACACTTATCGATTCAATGAGTCTAGACATAGAATGCGCGTAACTTCACTGAATGTGGGAACTTTATGTAGTTTAAATCGTTCTAATTTTAATGGTACAATTTTGTTTGGTAACTTGTTGCAATTTTAATAGCAATTCAATTATGTCTCTACCATAGAAATCATCATCCTTATTGGCAAAAAAAAAACTAGGATATGTAGTTGATTTTCACAAGTGTCTTTTGGGGCGAATTTTTCCCCAGCAAAATCATTCGCCATAGACGGGAAAGGTTTGCAATCACTTGGTACCAGGTCCGGACTATAAAATGGATCCATGAGAACTTCCCGACAAAGCTCTCGAAGCTTATGGCGAGTCGCTGACGATGTCTGTGGCCTGACACTGCCATTATGGAACACAGTTCATCTCCTGTCCACTTCTGGGCGATTGCTTCCTTCAGATGATGCAAATGTTGGCAGTATAGGTCCCAATTAAGAGTTTGAACGTTATTATATATTTCCATTATACCATTTAGAACCTTCTCTTTTTGTTATATTTTTCATAGTTTTCTTTACATCAAACAAAAGACTTAAGACACGAATTCAACTTAAAAATATCATGAGTTCATAGAACGTGCAGTGCCAAATCGAGAGTTCAAACAACTAACTTTCTATAACTCATAATTTATAACATATTGGTATTGCAGACAGTGATATAAAATAAACAAAAACATGTAAAGTTTTTATGAGCTCACTTCTAAAATTTTAACATATTGAGTTATACGAGTATGTAAGCAAAAAATAAAAAAAATGATTTTTTTTTTCCAATCTAAGATATCCTTGTGTCAGAAAGACGTTATTTTTTTTAACCATTTTGAGGGGTTTCCAATAGCACGGACTTTAGTAAACATCCGTTTTTATTTTAAACAAAACTAAAATTATTTGAAAGCCTTCACATCTTAAAGGTATTTAAATAGTTCCTTAAATTTTGTATAAACCTCCAAGTTTATACTTACTTTTAAGTTAAATGAATTAATTTTGAATTTAATGAAAATATGAAATTTAAATATTATAAAAGATATCGCTCTTATTTAAGTTATCTAAAACCAATCAAGTAATTATCGATAAATATCCCAATGATTATTGTGAATAGTTAACTGTAAGCTGAAGAAAATATGAAAAAAGGAAAATGGAAAATCCAATCTTACCAGCAAAGTTGCTGATTCAAAATCAGCCACTTCTGCAGCACAACTCGCACGGTGATCATCTCAATCTCAAAAAATAAACATATTGAATTAACGCTAATTCATTTGCATTTTTCTATCTCTCCCTCTTTTTTATATTTTATATATATTAAATCTTAACTTTATTTGTATAATTTCTCAACTCTGAGAAATTATGCAATTATTCTAAACCCGCCAATTCTTTAGCCCAGAACTTACTACACGGCACGGAAGAATTGGCCCTCAATTAATCAACTCCAAAACAATCCCATATACAGTCCACTATCTCTCTACTAAGTTGTATCATAACAACACCGCCAGAGATTAAACCTGGATTAATCTCTTATCGTAACCAGTACAAATTCAATGGCATACATTTAGTTTGCCACTAAGGTAGCGGAAATTACTGTCTTGTAAAACACCTACGGACCTACAGAGCTTGATTAAACTTAACCGTCTTTTTTTTGTCTAATATCTGTTTAACTGGCTAGCCTGAATGTTGCTAAATTTATCAAGTAAAATCACGAATATCTGTAGCAGCATTTTGATTATTTAGGCGCAGCCAGCCACAAATGAACTCAAAACAAATTATGCACAAAAATCTTAAAATGTCATACAAACGAAAAATACTTCATTTGCCCCTTCAATTCACATCGATATGACCTAAGGAAATTTCAAATCATTTTGTTATATTATTTTACATTCACTATCAGACTACTAACACTGCTACTTAAGGGGCTAATATTTGTGCAATTGAATCAAAAACTGTCCAAAGATCAATCTAACAACAAAGGGAAACATTTGTCTGTACAAATAAATTACAGTTGGGTGCCCTTAAGTAATCATACTTCTTGCATTCATCCGTTAAAAAAACAGACAGCAAATTGCCTGAGACTTCCTAAAGACTTTCACTGAGGCCATCAAACTATGAAGTTGACGCAAAGCACGAGTCAATAATGTTATGGTCAAGTGCAGAGGCATCCGCCAATAAATTGTTTATACGATACCTTTCATTCAGTTGGCGGCCTGAATGAATTATTTACCAAATGCTTTGCTGCCTTTTTCATTTGCTCAAGCACTTGGCTCAAGACAAAAGGGTGGCGATTGCGACCAGTCAAGACTACGCTGAATACGAAATTCAACTATTTCTCAACATAAATGGAAGCAAAATTTATGGAATATATTTTCGTTTGAACCGTTAAATGCCCCATAATTTAAATACTGATTGTTTGACCTGACGGCTTATACAATTTATAAAGCCTACTGCTAAAGCGATAGATAGATAGAGATAGGTCAACAAAAGAAAACAATTTATTGCCTTGTTTTATGAACAATGAAAATTTTTGTCTGGTTTTAGTTATTTTAAAACCGTTAATTATAGTAGTATATTTGAAATGAAAGCATTTAGAACTGGTTCCAGTTAGAAAGGTCAAGTCAATGAAAGAATAATATTATAGTATAGTGAGTACTATTATGGTTTGCAAAATGTTCCCATTAACAGCTATTTCACAATTTAGATTTTAAATAAGTGATATCTAGTTTTTTTAAATTTTATTATCTAATAGGTTTTTTTTTATTGATATTGTGATAGTGATATTATTTATGTAAATAATTTGCTGCTCACGTGTTTATATCTGGATGGAAATGTATTTATTACCACTTACTTTCACCTGCTTTCATTTGAGAAACATTCGTCTCGCCAAGCAATCATCGTACGCGTTTCTGCGCTCTTTGATCAACTGTTGTTGGTCAATAAAACTTGATTTGGTGCTAACTAAAGTTGATGCGCACTACATCTCTATACAGTGGGGGTCGTAGGAATAGATATGATATAATTTTGTATTACAGGGTGGCGCAATAGAATGTGCATATTTAAAAAATAGATTAAAAAATTAATACAAAAGGTATGGTTAAAATAAATCTAAGGCATTGTAGAGTAATAAATGGAGTTTATTTTTAAAAAATAACATCATCTAAATGGTGACCCTCTCTACGACGGCACTCCTCTAACCGCAAACGAAAATTATTGAAA
>JAHXMU010017520.1:0-11116 GCA_019455685.1 Philornis downsi
GCGCATTGTACTCAGCCGCGAATCTACCTACTTTTGCCACACATGACGTAAAGTCCGTAATAAAAAATTTCCTGTAGTCGGCGTCCAACACTCCGAACTGTTCCTGGCGCTATCGACCGAGATAGTCTGGTTTTCCCCACCCCGTGCTGGGCCCGCATTATGTACCATGGAAGCAAACGAAAGCCCACTGACTACATTCGCGCTACCACGAGGCGGGCGAATAGCATCAGTAGACTCTCGTTTCATCAAATTCTCGTTTCTTTTTTCATCAGTGCCTGCCTCCTGGGGCACTCCCAGTCACTGGCCGTATGTCCATCCACAGCGCAATTCACACATCTAAGTGTGAAAGGATTCCACCTCAGAATCCCTAGAAAGATGAACCAGCCACCTGTCACCCCACAACTTTCCAATTCGTAGAACATCCAACTTTATTCCTAAATCCTTCAAACAGGATTCAACGTCCTCCTCATCGTACGAACTAGATAGCCTTGAGACTATAGTCGCAAAGGCTTCTCCGATTTCGGCGTAATTAAAAAAATTAAATTTTTCTCTTGGGGCAATGTCTTAGCTTTCTTATAATCATCTAACGAATATAACTTCAAATTTGTTAATGACTTACTGACTAAACGAATTCCGAAATTTGTATGCCCTACTAAATTTTGAATTTCCCTTGTAATCAAACGGACACCTATCTTATCTAAATATAAGTCCGGTATCTCCTTACCCCTATTGGCATACGGCTTCTTGATGCCATTTGAGTTTTGGGCGCGGTTCGAATTGCGACTATATTATGTCAAAATTTGTTTGTCCCCAGATTTCATATCGCTCTTTGATTTTGCTTCCCCAGTTGCTTGCTTGCCGCGAGCACTTGCCGACGTGCTCGGCAATTCTGCTAGCCCCTGGCTCGGCATTGCACAGGGCTTCTGTGCAGGCGTACCACAGGCATCAACCACACTTTCTTTTTCCTCGTCCAACTCCTTGTCGCTTTCCGAAGAGGCAGACATTGATTCAATGTCGGACACATCTCCATTCTTGTTCTTCAGCGGGAGAAATTCAGAATGATGTATCCGAACAATACACCTCCGAACTTCCTCCGATTTCTCTGCCACCAGACATTCGAGATGAAGCAGCCGACTTTCCAAAACTTGAAGTTCGGTGGCAGGAACCATGTCTGCCTCTCTTCCTCTCTTCATCACATTCTTATCACCACCCACTATGGGTGGATCCATACTTGCACTAACCGCAACCACTTGCCTAGGCTCTATCAGTACCGCTTCGAATTCTCCCTCAGACACTTATACAAAATTTTCCACTTCCTTACTTGAATTAACCAGGTAATAAACTCAGCTCAGTTCAGTGTATTTTTTATTTTTCATTTCCAACAATAATCCATTTAGTAAACAGAGAATAATAACTCTTAAAAACTAGGGCAAAACAATTTTTCAACATAAAAATATTTCTGATACTACCAATAATACTACAATATACAATATCGAGGCTGTGCCGCGAGCATACCATTAGACAGACTAGAAGATTTTTTCACATAAGTAAATTGCCAAAAAAAAAATAACATCAAAAAGGCAAACAATTTTGTTATAAAATAACTTAGAAACTACACTTGAATATTAGGCTTCAATCTATACTAAAAATATTTTAATCTAATAAATAAACAAATTAATAAATAAATAAATAAATATATAAATGAACAAAAATAAATAAATAAAAATAAAAGGCACATGGAAATGTCGTATAAGTATACAAAACTTATACATCTCATTGCGCACTGTTGTACACTGTATTTGCCATATCAAGTGTGTTCGCCCTTCTATGGTAGAACAGAAGATTTCCATTGCCGTAGAGATGCCCAGCATCACGTAAGGCCAAGAGCCGCGCAATGGGCTGGTAGGCGTCCCTTCTAATATCCACCAGTTCAGGGTCCCGCTCAAACGCCATCCTAAGCTAGGCATTCCCCATCAAACACGCCTTCTCCAAGAAAGTCAGAGCTCCCTCAACCAAAAATACGTCTATCCTCCCGAAATCAATTGAGTCATAGGTCTTCCTACAAGAACGTCTCCTCACAGAGCCACCAGGGCCAACCAAAGGCCGAAGACCCAAGCGGACATCCAAGATTTTTCTCTCTCAGACACGGATTCGTTCCATTTGGACTGAGGAAATTTCAAATCAAATGGGGAAAGCATAAGCAATAATGGGTCTGATTATTTACCTGTATAACAAAAGACGAACTTCCCTACTTAGACCATTCCTACATCGCAGGATTTTCAAATAGCTATGAAAAATTTTCCTGACCTTCTCCAGAATGTGCTAGACATGACCCTTAAAGTCAAATTCAGCTCGTTACATTACTCCCAGATATTTCAGCTTATTAACAGCTACAATCGTCTCACCACCAACCCTTGCATACGGGGAATATCTCCTCATACTCGGGTAAACTTGCCTACCCACTCCCTTAATTAAATGGAGTTGCACTTGGCAACATTAACCCTCGGTTGAGAGCTCTAAAACCAAACTGGGCATCGAGAAGAATATTTTTCTCCTCAATAGTGCCACAAATTCGTTTCAGAAGAAAGCCCTCGAAAAGCTTCCCAAATGATGATAAGAGGGACATCGGCCGGTAATCACCACACGAATTCGGGTCACCACCCGCCTTACGAATAGTAATCGTAACAGCTTCCTTTCATTTGAGCGGAAAGTAACACAAATTTATGCAATGATTAAACAATATTGCCAAAAATATCCAAATTGGACGATATCCGGCACACCATCAATCCTACCAGACCTGCGATTGAATCTGGTACGCAAGGCGGTCCCAACATCACAAGGTTTCACAAACTCATGTCGATTCCATACCTCAGCGTCACCAATCATGGACCCATCCGCAGACAAGACCCTCTCAAATGTCACACCTTCTCCCTCGTTCTCCAATTCCTGCACACCAGAGCAAACCTGGAAATTCTCATCCACCCTGGGCGCCGTACTAACACTAAATGAGTCCGCTAAGAGGTCGGGGTTTCCTTGGTCATCCACGACAATGACACCATCAACATTCCTCAAATCAGAAACATTTAATGTCTCCTGTGTCTGGATACAATGGAGTTAACATTTATAAAAATTGCCCTAAATAACCTAATCATTTCGTAGACAAATTAGCAGAGAAATTAAAAGTCCCAGAAGTGCCTGAGACTTATCCTCATCAGAATTCAATTTATCGTATTCGGACGCAAAATTTCCCACCTTGGACAAACATGACAGAAAACTACTGCCAAGCAACCTTTTGCAGTCACCGTCCGAAACGCTAAATTGCTCCCTAGCCTCAGCAACCGAAATACCCTGATTAATCTTACCCACTGGCATAACTATACTACTGGCAAGACCACGTGTGGCTGCAGAAAAAAAAGACCTTCAACAATTCTCCCACTGCCCATTGGGACGCGCAACCGATCCGAGGAATCACGTTCCTTCTTCTTTGCTCCTTCTTTTTTGCTCCTTTCGTCTCATCAAGGCTTTTCTCTTCGGACAGTCCCTATAACCTGCGGCATGCCCATCGACCTCGCAATTAACACATCGTAAAGTGAAACTTACTCTACGTGTAACCTTCCCAGTAGTTGAGTTGGTGTCTGTAATCGGTCCATTATTCTCACCCCTGAGGGGAATGGCACAATTGCCAGGACCGTGCGTACTTCCACACTTGCAACAGCAATAAGGCATGCCACAATTGCCAGCAACGTGCCCGAAACGCTGACAGTTCTTACATTGGGACACTCCGACTGTTTTGTCCTCATGCAAAGCCACCTTGCAATGAAGAATGTATTTTAGCTTATAAAAACCCTCTATATCCGAGTCACGGGACAAATTCACCAGCCACCTATCTGCCCCTAGCTTCACCAGGCGCAGAATTCTCAAATATAGGTCCAGACCCTCAAGATATACTGACATCGCTTTCCTCGAAAGTACTTGTGAGTCCCGAAATTACCACACCAAACGGCGTCTCTGCTCTAGGCGTAAATGTGTAAAAGTTAAACCTCTGTTCTTTAAGCAGAGATTTGACCTTCACATAATCACAAATTGAAAAAAGTTTAACATTAATCAATGCCCTGTTCACCATTTTCAATACGAAATTGTTAATTCCTAACAATTTTTTAATTTTGTCCGTCATAATTGGCACATTCGCGTCATAAACAAAAATGTCGGGAACGATCTTATTCTTACCACGACGTACCCCATTTTCTCTTTTTGCAGCTCCAGAATTTAACTTGTTGTGGCTCTGCTTCAAACGTTGTTTCAATTGTGCGCCCAGTCCAGATAAAGCGCAAGGATCCCCGCTGGTCCTATTTCGGCCACCTTTCGATGCGGCACAAGCGTTACGTGCCCTTGCCGTTGTTGTCGTTGCAGCAGACACACTTGTCGCACTGCCAATGGTCTTCTTCTTCACATGCCCCTGGCTCGGCGTAGCACAGGGCTTCTGCGCCGACGGTGCGCAGGTCTTCTGTGCCGGCAGTGCAGAGGAACTATCTTCCTCCACATCTTCAACATCGGGAGATTCCAAATCGGAAACGTCTTGGGACGCGGTGCTTCCCCCACTTCTCGAAGGTGTATCTTCCAAGCGTCGAAGTCTCTCCTGAAACTGGCACCTCATAATGGCGCAACTTTTCCTCCAGCCGCTGAAATTCGGCTAGAGGCAGCCTGTATAAACATGATGTTTATATTTACGTTTTTACTAATAACTTATTATAAATAACGTTTATACTTATCTTTTTTATAAAAACTTATTAGAAATGAATTTAAAAATGAATTTAAAATAAATTTGCAAACGTTCCATGAACATACCTAATACAAGATTAAATCAAATTGTGCTTTATACTACCTCTTTTGTTCCTTTTGGGGTAAAAATATTGTGAATTGTTCCTAAAATAATTGTTCAGATAATATTTAACGAAAGCCAAAAATTACACTTGTAACTACCATAAATTGTAAAAACCAAAAGTCAGTTACTCTGCACAGCTCAAGCGGTAAGCATCGCAGCTTCCCAAATATACTTACATATATTGAATTGAAATTAACAATTTTCATTTTTTTTATTTCACAACCTACAACCAAATAATTTCTCAAATCTCTTGAGAAATTATCTGATTAAAAGGCGCCATAACATTCATCAGTAGGTCGACTTGCCTTCCCAGCGGTACAGAAGACTACCTCAAACCCAAAATACAGTCCACAACCTACTCCGGAAATTTCCGACCAACAGTCCATTTGCCTCAGCTGCAATCAATCAGCTGCGACTTCTTCACCCAATTGTATTCATGGTCCTATCGAGGAGAGAAATTACGGCGAATATCTGAACAAAACAAACATGAGGTAACCCCACCATTAATTGTAACTAACAAACCAGTTATTGTGCAGCTTTCGGAGGTAAGATACCTAATAAACTAAGTGAAAAAATAAGTGAGAAAATCTAGTGGCGGAAATCGAAAATTTGTTTATTCGAGCATTCAATCGCCCAAGAAATTTGCAAAAATCAAATTAAAAAAGAAAACTAGAAGTGTCCCTAATCTAAAAATAAAGTCGATTAAACAAGATAGCAGAAATTTGTGCAAATGTCTTCCACGACATAAATAACCAAAAAGTGTTTAAGGGCAAGAGGAAAAGCCAGAATCTCTCAATTATTTACATTTCCAACAACAAATGCTAAACAAAAAAAAAAAAAGCCCTGAAAAATTTGCAAAAAATAAGAAAAAAAATCCACAATAAAGCTGTTTAAAAATAATTTTGCACAAATTTTTATGAAATTGAAAGTTTTCTAAAACAAAAGAGAGAAGAAAACTAACTTTGTGCATTATATTGGCAATTGCCGCATCAAAATTGTTGAGTGTAAATTAAAACTCGATGAGTTTTTGGTTTTAAAAAAATTTATTTATTTGGAGTTTCCTGCTTAAACGCCAAACTAGAACTAACTTAAAGTTAACAAAGATTTTCCTTATATTAAAATTATTACTTCGCCATAACAAACATCACCTGTTTAACTTCTTGGAATTTCTCGGTAACTGGATCTGTTGTCTTTCAAGTAGCGGATGTTCCCACAACACGCTTAAATTTGGCAGGCATGTCGTCAGCAATTTATTTCCTTCGTCATTTTCATGTTGTTAATAAATGCAGCGTTAACTTGTACAAAGTACAGAACAACAAAAACATTTACAGCAAAAATTGACTTGCCACTGTATTCAGGTGCAAATAACGGTCAAACATAGCCGCTCAGTTACCAGAAAAAGGTAAATACATATTTCTTTTTTCATGCGGTTCACTGTGCAAAAATATATACATATGTATATTCGGTTTAACATTGCGCATTCTGGCGTACATACAAACGATCGTGAATAATACATACATACATGGTTTCTCATTTACACATTTATGTACACATAACTGTCCAAAAGAAAAACACATACATATGTACATATTTTCTCATTTACACATTTTCATGTTCATATAACCGCCTAAAAATATATACCTATGCATACATATGTACACACAGTTTACCATAGCACACTTTGATATCTCTATATATATAAAAATGACTTGATATGTTTGTTTGTGATCGCTAATCTCAAAAACTACTGCTCCGATTTGGACCAAATTTTATATGCATGCTCTATGGGCCGTGAGGAGTGTTTCTTTGTAGTTTAAAGTTCGTCCGACAGATGGCGCAATAGTTAGCTTTTTTTCCGCTAATCTCAAAAACTACTGCTCCGATTTGGACCAAATTTTATATGCATGCTCTATGGGCCGTGAGGAGTGTTTCTTCGTCCGATAGATGGCGCAGTATTTAGTTTTTTTTTTGTGTTTTGCCCGCTAGAGATTAGCGCGATAACCGTATGCTCCGCTAGCGTTGGGTGCCTAATCTATGTGTAGAGGCGTTAATTAGGCCAATAACGGATCATGCCTTACCTATTTTCGTAAAAAAATAAAGTTACAAAAGTTAATATGTCTACTTTTTAATCACAATTTGCGCGATAAGCCTATGCTGTGTTTTGCTGAAAGCGTTGGGTCTTTAATCAGCGTGTAGTGGCGTTAATTAACCGCGTACCGACTCACATCTAAAATCTTTCCGCGAAAAAATAAATTTAAAAATATCACTATTTTTTAAACTCTATCAGAGAGATGGCGCAGTAGTTACTTTCATTGTGTTTTGCCTGATAGAGATTAGCGCAATTACCATATGATCGCAATAACCATATGATCGTTAAGCGTTGAGTGCTTAACCAGCGTGTGGCGGCGTTAAGTATCCCGACACCGACTCATACATAACCTCTTTTCGTGAAAAGTGTGTGGGAGTCAAACGACTCTTGAACTGTTAGTGAAAGTAAATAAATTGAAGAAAATTGAAGAAAGTTAACAAGCAACAGGTAAGACAATAAAGGGCAGCCTCCCTACCCTAACAATACCAAACAACAAAAAATTTAAACATAAAGAACGTATATTGCAGTACAAAATGCCACGCTCACGTGCAAATATTGGTCGCCGTGCACGCCACACAAATAATATGAGAGTGGTGCGCTCACAGCAGACACAAGAGGAGCGGGCAGAATACAACGAACAAGTCAGGAATCAAATGTCACTTTTACGCGAAATACGGAACGACGAACAATGTGCTGCGAGAAGAGTCTCCAGAGCAGCAATGCACAATAACAATCGCATTAATTTTATGCGTCTTGCATTTCATTACGATCCGACAATTGATTATAACGCACATCCCAATATTAATATCGGTAGCATGGATCAATTATGTGCCCATTGCAAAGCATTTAAATTTAAAAAGGAACCACCAGGCTTATGTTGCGCAAATGGCAAAGTAAAGCTGCCAGAACTAAGGCAACCACCGGAACCATTACTTTCATTGGTGTCTGGAACAACACCACAATCAAAACATTTTCTAACCAATATACGAGGTTATAATAATTGCTTTCAAATGACGTCATTTGGTGCTGACAATATAGTTACTGAAAGTTTCATGCCAACATTTAAAGTACAAGGACAAATATATCACAAAGCAGGATCCTTATTGCCTATTCCGGATGAAGAATACAAATTTTGCAGATATATTTCCTTGGCAATTCTGAAACAGAAGTCACCACCAGATGTGCAATTGCTACAGGACTACGCCACAACATTGTAGAATCATTACAAAATTTATTCCATCAGCATAACGAATTGGTGAAATTATTTAAAGTTGCAATAGACCGAATGCCATCCGATAATCACAAAATAGTTATAAAAGCTGATAAAACACCAGTAGCTGAGCATCCACGAAGATTTAATGCACCAACAATAAATGAAGTTGCTATTGTAATTGTTGGTGATCAGTTCGAGCCAAGAGATATAATTTTACATCGAAGAAATAATCAATTGCAACGCGTTCCTGAAACACATCGCTCATACGATGCGCTCCAATATCCAATACTGTTTTGGCAAGGAGAAGATGGCTACCATTTTCACTTAAAAATGATAAACCCAACTACTGTTAAATTTTAAAAAATATTATTGCTTACAAAAAAATTTTTTATATGACCCGTCAGGAATTGTTACGTGTGCTCCCCAGAATGCACCGCTGGCTCAGGATGGATCGGAACCACCAATCTGCACATACAATGGCTGCTGGGCGAGACGAAGTTCGGCGGGTCGGCTAGTATGTATATATAAACAGTTGTGCAAAATTACATAAATTTTTTCTCGTTTGCACATTCCCACATACACATGTATATGAGCTTCAACAAAACCATATACAGAATCATATACATACATACAGCGCTGCATTAGAAACGAAAATAAGAAGAAAGAAAAGATCAAACAAATTGCAGGAACGGCAAAGAGAAAAGTGAAGAGAATATTGAACAGAAGAACGTTTAGACATCAAAGATGTATTGGATGCTCTTACAAATTGCTTTTCTTCTTCATAATTGATGTTCATATTGGTCTTTGTTCGATGTCTCTCAAATTATGAATTCGCTGCAAACTTCAAACTCCTACTTTGTTTACAACATTGCACAGTAGAAGAAATGAGAAATTCAAGTTAAAAAAAAAAAAAATATGAGCAAATATTTGAAAATGTTTGATTCTAGCGCTAACTACGTTAATATTCAATAGAGGAAAGGAAAAACTAATGATAAAAATAAATTTATTATAATCGGAATAAAAGAAAAAGATTAATATTCATAAAAAAACAATTTGCAATAATAAAAATTTGGCAACGTATTAATATACGTTCACAAACACAACTTTTCATTGATGTTAAAGTGCTTACCCTCATTAAACAACTGTGGAAAATTTTTTTTTTCTTTTCGTATACAACACATAATAAATTATTTGTTCGTTTCACTCATCTGATCTCATCTCATTTCCATAGTAAACCAACACAATTTATCTCAAACATTTGTTGGAGAGCTATTTTACCAACCAAACAGTTTAAATTTCTCAAAAGTCAGTACGCATTAAACAAATTGGATATTCGTCACGCTATACCGAGAAGCAGCTATTGAGAATTACAATAGTGCCTATATCGAAACCCCAAGTATATCTACACTACTTATGTAACAAAATCTTGCAATAGTGATCATTTAGACGCAATTCAAAGAAGTTCTCTGCTTTGTATTAAAATTTCATTATCCCACTCTGAGAAGTCAACCTTGGAACAACTTCGTTGTCCTACTGCTATTATATGAAGCTGTTTCCATTGAATTTAACTTGAAATAATGTTTGTGATCTACAACAAAGGTTAACCCTCTACTCTCCATTTATAACCTATTTACATCAGCTAAATAGGTGTTAATTTCTCCGGACACTGCAAATGCAAATTTCTTACGAAATCCAGATGTTAGCCCCTGAATCCACTGGCTCAAAAGATATCAAAGAAAATGAGAGAGTGAATTTCAATGTATGCTCAGACGCATATTATGTTGCTAGATCTCATATTTCAGACATTCTGAGAATCTCACAAGGTCCTTCTACTCCATCTGGAACTTCAAGATTTAGTCTTCCCGCTACAGCTTTTTATCAAAATCACCATAGCATCCAGTTGATTCGTCAGTGTGCATAAAAGTTCCGCCATGCGACACTGAAATATTTAAAGGGGGTTACGCAGAATGGCATTCCTTCCGTGACATGTTCACGGCGGTTTACGTAAACTACCCGAAACTCTCCCGCGCACAAAAACTTTACCATTTGAGAAATAAAACTAAGGGTAACGCTGGAGCTATAGTGAAAAGATATCCGCTTTGTGATGAAAATTTAGACTTAGCTTGGAATGCCTTAAAAACTCGATACGAAAACAAAAGGGTTCTTGTCAAAAACCAGCTCAAATTTTTTTCAATATTTCTGCAGCTATAATAGAGAATAGTGACTCTATACAGAAAATTCAAACTACAGTCAATGATTGCTTATCCACCCTAAGAACTTTGGATATGAGTGTCGAAGACTGGGATCCAATTTTAATCTATTTGATACCTAAAAAATTACCCGATAAAACACTTTCTCATTGGGAGCAATCGCTGAAATCTCATCGCGAGTTGCCGAAGTAAACCAAATGGATGAATTCCTAATCAAACGATATGAGGCTGTAGAACGAATATCAAGCATTAGGTCAACAAGAGAATGGCATAGTCTTCCTGCCCCAGGTACTCTCAAAACTCAAACATATTTATTTCAAGAAAAATTAAATGTTTCGTGTGCTTATTGTGACTCAAATCACAGCATACGTCAATGCCCAAAATTTCAAAATTTAACCGTCCGAGAGAGAATAGACTTCGCATACAAGTCCAAACTTTGTAACAATTGTATCTCAACTGCTCATAACAGAAATAACTGCAAGAGTAAGCACACTTGTATTGTAGAAAACCACATCATACTTTACTCCACTTGAATAATATCAATTCCATTAACAAAATCAGTACAGTTGGAGGAATCGGCAAAGTTCAACCCGAGGCTAAAATTTTCATGCATGCTAGCTCCCAAAAGAGTCAGGACACGAATTACGCGCCTTATACATCCCAACCACACATTTTCAATGTTCAAGTAAACTTCTCCTCCATTAACACCACAATTCTGCTGA
>JAHXMU010017671.1:0-11597 GCA_019455685.1 Philornis downsi
GTTGTTGCCACCATTGGTGCTGATACCAAAAGTCAAACTGTAAATTTACGACGAAATTGCAGATGAATATAAATTATTAAAAATGTCGTAAGGCCACACCAATAGCTTATAGCCCCTTTGCACCAAAGACTACACTACGGCAAGCCGAGACCAAAACCATGAGTGCATCTAAAGCATGTGTTTGGGCAAAACCCCCAAGGCAAACTCGGCGCAGGAATCTTAGGGGGAGGAACAAATAAAGGAAACGGAAATACGAAAAACCACTTAAACAACAATGCTCTGCACTACAAATGTGCCTGTAGATGCCGAGTGGCAGTGCAAAGTTGGCGAAGATGTCGTCGATGACGTCGTTGGCGGCAGTGGCCAAAGGGATTTTGTGGTCTAGAAAAAGGCAACTTTTTGCTACAACATATGTCACATGAATGACTATATATTTAACGCGACGAGGGCAAGAGAATAATAATGATGATATAAAACCTAAGTCACCCTAAAATAAAAACACGGGTGTCACAAAGTTTCCAAAGTGTAAACAGGCAAGGCGAAGGGATGGTGTGAATATAATACACCGGAAGAACTCCCACACCAGTTTAATATAAATCCCTAAAGAACATATGAACGAATATTTTTAAAATCCTAGTAAACTTACAATTCAAATATCCTTTTTTTTTTGGAGAGAGGCGGAAATGGAAAAAATTGGCCTTTTGCTACAGTGGTTTGGTGGAATGAATTAATAGTATTTAGCATGAGATAATAGAAAGCAAAAGCGATGCCATTCAATGTAGTTATAATTTAGCAGCCATTCCTTAGATGATCGACTGTAAGAAAATGCAGTAGAATAATTTAATGCGTCCACCGGAATAGTTTCATGTAAGAGAACGGATTAATCGAAAGGAATTACGTTGGAAGCTTAAAACTTCGAACACATAATTTGTGTGACAAAACTTCGTCCAATGCAGTACAAGATTAAAAACTAAAGCATTTCTTCCACTGCGACAAAAAAAAAAAATGTTTAACACTTTTATGAACTGATTTTTATAACTTGAAGCAACTCTGGACTTTCACGGAAGATTGAGTTTTGTGTCGATATTGATATTGTAAATTTAAATTAATGTTAATTTAAATTATGATCTTAAAATTAAATTTAATTAAAATACATTAGAAATTTGTTTCGTATTCACATTCGAAACGGCCTTTAACTTCAAGCGTTGATTTGCTGAATAGGAAAACAAAAAATTTGCTTATTAGCATTAACAACATTATGAACTAATTTTGATTCAATTCAATGAAATAGATATTTTGACACGACTCGACAATTTGAAATGAAAAAAATAGTTTTATAAAATTCTGTTTTTTGTTAACTTGAATCAGAACTACAATCAGACGAAGTTTAGTTTATGGGCATAAAAAAAGGACTGGTGCCAAATTGGAAAAAGTAAAAAAAAAACGCTTTAAATATTTAATTTACCGAATTTATGATGCCAGGCTCTCAGAAATTTGCACAGCTATTTAAAAATGTTGTCTGCTTGATGAATTTTAACATTTCAAATTCAAATTTAAATTTAGCATTTTCGTTTTTAAGTTAAGTTAAATAAAACACAATTAAAGCTATGATTTCGACGACACTTTTATTTCATTATAATACTTGGACCGCGCCATTATGTACGAAATACACCGTCATTTAAATGACAACCTCTGGATTGGTTGCAGTAGTGGTTCCTTTTGAGGTAATTTTTGAAAAAATACCGACACCGAGACCACAATGCGCTGCAAACCGTCAATTTTTGCAATGACTTTTCCAAAAATACTTCAGTGTTCTCTGAGCACCATATGCGACAATTTGACGTAACCACCGAGGAGAAATGAGCTCCATCTGTGAAGAAAATTTTGTTGGATTCAAAGCCAACGTTTGAATCGTTTGAATTTGTATGCATTATTCCGTTGCTAAACGATCCACATTCGCAACTGGCAAACTTTTCGCTATATAAATAACACTTCAGATGATAGATATTTAACAGCTGGCAGCCTTATCAGACCGGCGATTTTGAAAACTCGAAATGGATAACCTTATATTAACTAAATTTACGATGCAGGTCACTCAGAAATTTTCACAGCTATTTGAAAATGTTGTTCGTTTGAGTTAAAACTTTTCAAAACAGGGTGGCGCACAAGTCGTGCTACCGACAACTGTTAATGGAGACCGCTATTTAAAGGTATTGAAACAGTTCTCTTACCCATAACTGGCGCCGAAGACGTATCCGTTTCAACAGCATTTTATTCGATATTCCCTACTACAATTCAGTACAATCTAATAAACAATTTCATGGTCTTCGGAAAGGAGCATTTGGAATGCGAGCCAATTTTTGACCACCCAGTTACAATCGCATAATGTAAACTCATATTTGGGTTTATTCATTTGGATGCGATATTTAATAGTTTAACTGAACATATTATAGAAATTATATCATCAATGATTAAATGAATATTTTTATTAGAAAGTTCTACTTCATACATTGTTGCCATAGAAACTTAATTTTTGAATTACACAACCCACTAAAAATGTTAACTTTCTCTCAATAAATTTTCCGCCTACAAACCACTGTTCCCATTCGTTTCCACAATAACAAATAAGAGTTTGTGTGCAAGAGTCGTTTGAAAGTGTAACTAATGCTGCATTTTGAAATATGTAAAGTTCAATGCGACACTTCAAATATAACATTTGCCCTACGCTTACAGTTGGTTCTTTTTTTTTGGCACTTTGCCCTGTAAGCCACTAGTATTGACTCTCATAAACATATATTAACACTCATATTGTTACACACACACACACACACATCCTGAGTTATGTTCGTATAGCCATCCTTTATACGGCTCCAAAGAATAAAAAGATCAATAGGACTAAAATCAACTAGACATGTGTGTGTGTGTGCGTGTGTGTGCGGTGTTTTCCTTTTGGAGGCATATTAAATGGTGCAGCTGCAGTAGAGTTATGCAGTTTCCGTCGCATTCCGCAAAACTTGGCCAATGATGAGTTTATGTAGTCACTTTTTTTTGCTATATCCGTTGGTGTTACAACGGATGTCCGTTAGAGAATGTTGACATTTTTTTTATAGATCGTTGACAGCAATTAGAGTATATGAAGGAGATGCGTTTTTTGGTTGGTTGAAAATATGAATTTTATGAATACAGAGCATCCTAATGGAAGTTCGCCATTAGTTCATTCAACAAAGCTTTTTTTTCTTTTTGTCGTATATAATTCGAAAATGAAATGATTTTGCAATTAAAAGCATTAGAATTTATGTTGTGAAACTCTGTAAGATATCTGAAACTTGTTTTTGAAATTATGCTTCTGGTTTTCAGTTTTCAATCTATTTTTGACGCACAACAGACAATTATCTCGTTAGGTTTGATCGCATTATCGATAAAATTATTGTTTCGTTTGTGGTTTTAATGCGAAACTCAATTTAACTAATGGCAGTCGCTTCTAAACTATCGGCAAAGTAAGTTTTTAAATTAAAGCTGATGATTTCATTTATGGGCGTGATTTTCTCACTAAAAATTTGAATGTCACGTGGTTTGTAATCCCCTGAACATTATGGGAAAACGAAAAACACTCATTATAAAGGAGATTCTGGCTGATTGGGTTTTATATCCGATAAACGAAAAACTAACCAGGTATTCACACTACAGCAAATTTTGGACAAGACCCAAGACAAAATACATTAAAAAATTCCACTTTTTCGTCTACCATAAAGCTGCTTTCAACAGGCGGATACCACAAAAGCCGCATGAAGGCTTGATTGACAAATTCCATCCTTTCGTCCATTATAAAGAAGCCTCCGACAGGCCGATACCACAAAAACTACATGAAGGCTTGACCGAATTTTGTATTCTTGTGAAGCTTATAAGTCTCTGCAGAGTGACACTCATTGGTAACGAAGATAGTTAAAATCATAGTGAGACATTTTACATCAGACGAGGATTCAAACAAGGCAAAAATCTATCGTGCTTTAACATATTGCTTGCTTTAACAAAAGCCTTATGTTACTTGCATACGCCGATGATAAAAACATTATTGACCCACAACTGCGAAATGTTACTACAACCTTCTCAAGGATTGAGGTGCGACCAACACAAATAGAGCTGGTGGACAAGGACAAAATGAAGTTATTCGTTTTAACGAATCAGAAGTCCATCATTTTTTGAAAACTTTGTGAACGTTTACAACAATTAGATGAATCAATCTATTCCAAACAATAATTAGATATAAACGAGAGTTAATTTTATTTTCCAAAACATCAGGAGAATTTCTTTTAGCACGAAATTGCATATACAACATATTATATAAGCTATTAACTGAATGATTGAACAGATCATTAACATAAAGCATGAGGAGTGAATGGACTCCACACCAATCCTTGGGGCACCTCGGAAATTAACGAAGAGAGACTAGAAGTTCTATCGTTTAAGACAACAAATTGATTCTGGTTACTTAAATAAGATGGAATCACTTTGTAGGGTGAACTGTAAAAGTTAAGCTCATAGTTAAGTTTATCATTCATGGTAGGCAGAATGATCAATAATGTTAAAGTCCTCATTAAAATATAGGGAAACCAATACACTGGTTTCGTTGCGATTAATGTCACTTCGGGTGGTACCAGTTAAATGCACCAGTGACTTGGTTATACTCTGTTCTTTTTGGAATGCATGATTTACGCCACTTAATTTTAGCTTAGCTTTTAGCTTTTATGTGCAAAACTAAGTTCCCGCTGTTTGTCAATAGATGGCGCCAGCTGTAAGTGCTGATCGATTCTACCATAACCTAAACGTTATGAGCCAAGCTTAGGCATATGGTAAACATACCGCCTCGACACAATAGTGATTTTCGGTTGGTATCATATTCTTTTGGTTGTGTGAATATGTATGATTTTGTGCCAAATAATAGTCATATGCCCCCATATGATTTCCTTCTTTCAAGCAAAGAAACCAGCGGCTGAAGCTCACCGAGAGCTTCAAAATATTTACGAAAATGCTGCTTTCAGTGAAATAACGTATTGAGATTGGTTCTGTTGCTTTAAAGATGGTGATTTTGATGTTGATTAACGTTCACGTGAAGATAGACGAAAAACCTTCGAAGACACTGAATTGACGGCATTTCTTGTTGGGGATGCATATCAAATGCAAGTAGAGCTTGCTTCAGTATTAGGAATTACATGCCAAGCAATTTCCAAGCGATCGCATGCATTGGGAATGATTTAAAAGCATGGAATTTGAGTTCCTTATGAGTTGAAGCCAAGGAACGTTGAGCGTCGTTTTCTCGCCTGTGAACAAATGCTTCAGGAAGAGGAATCGTACTGTAACGGTTAATGGAAAATGGATTCATTACAACAATCCAAAGAAAAGAAAGTAATGGCAGCTGTCCGGTCATGCTTTTACGTCATCGCCTTGTCCGAATATTCACACTGCCAAGGTTATGCTCTATATTTAGCATTTATTATTCAGCATTTATTTATTACAAGCTGTTGAAATTAAGCAAAACTATCACTGGGGATCGGTATAGACTTTACTTAATGCGATTGAGCCGAGCTCTGCGCAAGAAATGCCCAGAATACGCGTAGAGGCACGAAAAAGTGATTCTTCAGCATGACAATGCTCCGCTTCACGTCACCAAGCCCTTTGAAATATACCTGGAAGCGCTAAAATGGGAAGTCTTACCCCATCCGCCATATTCTCTAGATATTGCGCGTCCGATTATCCCTTGTTCTGTTCGATGGCACACCGTCTGGCTGACCAATATGGCGATATCAAGGAATGGCCAGATCCGTAGAGAGCCTCGAAAGATGAACAGTTTTTCCATGATGGAATTCGAGTTTTGCCAGAGAGATGGGAAAAAGTAGTAGCTACTGACTTTCAATGAATCATTTGTAAACATGATTTCGTAATAAAATTGAATTTTTATAAAAAAACAGCAAGAGCTTAGTTGCGCACCTAATATTTTGCTACGCCTATTTTAGTTATAATGCTTGATCTAATTAAAAAACTGTTTGATATAATTAAAAACAAATTTAGCACATATATTTTTCTAGATTCTCATCGTTCATTAAATTGCTCCAAATTCAGGATTATCCCGAATCATGTATTTATTACTACGAATGAAAATGACTGCAATCTTACATCCCTTAAGGTACCAAACACACCAGTTGGCCGACTAAGCAAAATTCTGTTGTCCCACTATAATTTCTTAAGAGAATACTTTGAAAGTTATCATTTGCTTCTTTCATTACCCTTTAATTTTGGATATTTTTTTTGAAGAATCCAGCATTTTAACACGATTCTGGCACTCCTTCTCACTTCTGCGCCAACGCAAAAAGATTTCGGGTGAAGTTAATTTAACCGACTAAAATTTCTGTAATGATTCCCTTTTTCAAAGTGATGTCAACAATATCATTAAAAACAAACGCTTTGAAATTTAAAATTTAAATAGTATAACTCACAAACAATTTTAGAGAATTTATTGTCTTTTTTTGGGCTTTGAACATCCTAATCGCACTGCAAAAGAGAACAATTACACCACACAAACGTTCGCCCTTTAGGAATTTTGCTGTACTCATCTAAGATTTTATTTCAAATTATTCATACCTCAAGCAACCATCGCAATTTTTTGCTCTGTGTAATGAGAGTGCTTGTTTAAGGAAATATCAACTTTTGTTAAGTTCGTTTTATTATGTCCATTATTTTTCACTACTCGTAAGGATAACATTTGTATAAAGGACATTAATTAGTACTACAAGAAGGTACTACTATTACTACTGAGGTATGAGTATAATACCACATATCTGATAAATACTAATCGACAATATGTCATTAATAACATCCAATTTTGAAATACGTCTGAGAACACTAGACATCAGTGTTTCTATGATTTGTGTCTGTATTGATAGCACTTACATTTGTGAGCTTCCTAAATCCTTTTTTTCTTTCTGCTGTGGCAAAAATATTTATGACTTTACATCTCCACATAAATTGCTAACGATTAATAAAGTTTTTTCTTTTCCTTCCTCTTATGCCTTATGCAACTTTGACTTTTCTCTCTATGTAGACCAATTCGACATTTGTTAAAATTATGGGAATTTACATTGTGTGCGAAAGGATGTGTTCATGTGTGTGATACGATTCATATGGTGGAATTGCTTGCCTATCGTCGCATTGCTTCTAAGAAGTAATGTTTGTATTTCAAGTGTGCTAAAAGGAAAAAGAAAAAAAATCTAGTTGCTATATTTGCTAGTAATAATTCTCCTAACTAAGTTGGGATTTCAAACTAAAAAGGCTGAAAGCAGACAAACAACGAAACAACTATGAAACATAATGGGGGAAAATCAATGGATTTCAATAATTCTAAATGCGATTTGAGGTAGCTTAAAACAAAATCATTGCTTCAGAAATAACGCTTATTAGAATCCGATATGGAAAAATTTATTCCAATGTCTATAACTATATATGTCACTTAAACCCGATAAATTGTAGGAGGAGGAAAAAACCATAATTTTTCGACTGAAAAAAGACCTTTTCAAGCCGAACTAGTGCTTGTTTTGCACTATGCCAAAATCTATGATCTGAAGGCTGTAAAACTTAGTTGTAGCAAAATTTGCAGCTTCTAACATTGATGAAATTCCATCCAAAAGAAGAGAAAAACATCTAAGTCGACTGAGGCTCTTCCATGAGCAATATTAGAAGATAGAGGGGGTAAACAGACGTTACGATGTCTTACAGATTTGAACTAAAAGTGCGTGTAATCAGAAAACGATATGAGAATGAAAACGAAAATGCTATAATGTTCTTAAAAATATTTGAAAAATGTCCTTTAGACATTCAAATTTCAAAATCAGTACCTTTATTTTTCCTCACTTTTTGCTCAAAAGTAACATGTCTCGATAAAATGCCTTCATATTTGATTGTACAGCATTCTTAAAATGGAAGAATATGTAAATTCGAATATTTCAGGAACCCGATCCCGCTTCAATATGCCTGAAATTTTGAAAATATGCTCAAAAATAATAATTAGGCAACTTTATCTTAAATTCAGAATTTTTAAAAATTTTTAAGCTATCAAGCATTTTGTTACTTTTCAGTATTCTTGAATTTATTTCCTCATTTCAGGCAGTTAGAAAGGTAACACACTTAAATCTAAAACTGAAGATTTATTTAATTAGATTAACCTGTACTCTATCTTTGAGAAATATAAAAGTGATTTCATCCTCTTCTAGAGGGCTGATGATGCGATGTCATGCAGAAAAGCATGAACTCGTATGAAGATTTGTAGTAGTTTGAAGATGTCAGGAAGCCGGTCCCGCTTTAATATGCCTGAAGTCTTGAAAATATGCTCAAAAATATTAATTAGGGAACTTTATTCTAAATTCATAATTTCTTAAATTTTGTTTAAGCTATCAAGGACTTTTTCACCTTCCAGTGTTCTTAAATTTATTCCTTCATTTCAGGCAGTTAGGAAGATAACACACTTAAACCTAAAAATGGAAACTTATTTAAGTAGATGAACCTACATTGTTTGGACTCTTCACCGAGAAGCCGCTTTTATTCGATAGGTAGATGCTTTTTGAGAACTATAAAGGTGGTTTCAATCTCATCCAGAAGGCTGACAATGCGATGTCATGCAAAAAGGCATGAACTCGTATATACATTTTTAGTAGTTAAGACCTTAGATAACATATTTAGTAACCGCAGAGCCAGTGCTTTATCCGCGCTCCCTGATGCGAGAAAAAAGAGAGAAAACCCAAAAATGCGTTATATGAGAGCCTAGAAAAAATGTGGGACCGCTGCCTTGGTCAACACATTAAATTTGTTCTGGCAGATTTGAAATGAAATAAGTTCTTGTCGAATAATAGGACAATTCTGCATGGCAACGCTTCTAGAAGGATATCCAAAAGGAAAGTCGGATTTCATAACGCGGAAAACCCGACTGATCAGATGGTAATAGATGGAAGGCATGTTTCTTCTGTCATGGATGAATGTATGATGACATCATTTAATTGAAGCACAGTTGCACACTAGAATAAAGAGGGGCAAAGAACTGAACTTAACTGACCAGATACAAAAGAACTGGTCATCGTTATATTACGCATTTCTAAGATAGTCACAGCCAACTCCAAAAAAAGGAAAACTCTCTCAACTACTACCACAAATCATGATTAATCCTAATATTCTTGACACACAGTGGTAACATATTTCGCATTCGATGGCATGAAAACCATCCCTCAGACAAGCATCGACACTATGAAAATGTCGAATAGTGTTTTTGGGAAAAGAATGCATCGTACATGGCATTGCTACAGCCAATTGTAAACCGTGTTGGGGTGAAATGCCATAAGGCAAAAATAAATCTGTTTAAGCGTACGAAACAGTTGTGGAAAGATGTAGAGCTTAACCGCGTAGAGAGGCACTAGCTTAGAGATGAAGCCCGAAAATTCCACTAAAAGATTAAAAACTATAACTTTGGATAGAATATCCCCTCTTGTAAGGACAGTGATAGAATTTAGTCACGGGTATATATCGTGTGTAATTATGGAGAGAACACTTCGTTAATTGTGTAATGAAAAAAACTCTATATGGAAAAATTTGAACGAGGTGTTTTGCGGCAAACAAGAATTTATATAAAGCGACAGCTTGCCGGGCGACCTCTTCAACATATTTTTAGAGATGATTATGGGAAAGCTACAATAAGAAGAAAGACTGTTACCAGCTTCAAGAAAACGTTGGAAAATAGAGTCAGAAATATATTATCGGCGTCATGGGAATCAAGAGATACATGAGCCGTGTACATTGATGTGTTCAAGAGTATCAGAAGGCTGCAGTAGGGAAAATCATCAACAGAACAGGGCTACTGAAACTACGTTGAAAGATCTAACGCTTTGGAACATTATTTAAACTTGGTGGGATGGATTGCAGAGGAGTATAACAACCCGAAACATTTGGAATTCGTTTGTAAATACTCCAGATATTTGATAAAATTTTCGTTTCGTTCGTTATCTTAATAAGTAGTAAATAGGACAAATTATCCATTACTAAGGTAAAACAAAATCCTGCACATAACAGTATAAAGAGCTGTTCAAGGGTGATTGTAGGTCTGTATGTGGTGAAAAATATGGTCTCTAAAAAATTCTTTGATATTTCTATAGAAAAAACGATTGTCAATTCCGTGGACTGCTGTTCAGTTTGCACAGCAATAAAAATAGTAGCGTTTTGCAATGCAAAAGTAATGACAAATTGTCACCAAAACTTTCCAACTCTTTCCTTTAGGGCAATCTCCCCTCGGCCGAGTGATGTAAACATCACAACCATCAACAATGTTCCCTCTTTAGTTCTTATGGTGTCATTTCAATTGCAAGCTTATACGTTTTCAAAAATTATTGGTAGTTCAGAGACGCAACAGTCCATCCTCTGGCTACGGTTTCGGAACTTTGAACATGTTTTCTAAACATTCAGCCGTAAGAGGAGATTCTAAATCAACAAATATAAAAATTAGAGCTGGTAGACAACCTGAAAAATATATCCAAATATGTCTTAAGTCTTTCATACATATTTATTATTTGGAAAGGGAACCATTTCCAATAAATTTTAATATCTCACAGCGTATTTCATGTACGCTTTATGCAATCTTTATAAATTTCTTGCAAGAAATGAAATATAACAAAAGCAAAAAAAGAAAAATTGTATTCGTTACATACAACATTTATTACTTAGCACTTCCCTCTAGACAAAATTTGCTTTTGAAAAATTTCCTATTTCTGCCACTGTGGCATCGCACCCAGATGCAAACTGTTGGCTTAGAGTACGCGTATGTTATTTCATGTAAGTCCTCATGTATGTCTACAAGTGCGATTGTATTTGTAAAATTAAACATATGCATTCCATAAATTATGGCCATTACAATCGTTCTGGAATGTTTCAATCCATACACATACAAACATACGCGCGCGCATTCTCATCACTACACATAGGAATAAAGAGCATAAATGTGTGTTTTTTTTGCGTTACTTTTGTTTGTTATGGGAGTAGTAACAATTTCAAACTGGGTTTCTGGGTTGATAACTCTTGCATAAAATGTGGCAGTAAAGTGTCCAATTTGTTATTTTTATTTACTGGTTTCATTTTATTGAGAGAACGAGAACTAAAACTTTATTTTCCCGGAGTTTGTTACTCACAACATGTTTCGTAATGGAGTTTGACAGGAAGTTCGTTTGTTCGTCCGTTCGTTTTCCTTTCGAAGTTACTCTTTTGACAGTTGACTGTTAATTTATCGTTCGTTGTAACAGAGAAATGACAGTAGTTATTGTTTAATAACAGCAGCAATGATTTCTACACGAGCTCATGTAGTTGAGTGTCAAAAGTTTATATATTTACATGAAATCGGGAACAATTGATTTATGATGCAAAAAAAAAAAAACTGGGTTGATGGGTGAAATGTTTGAAGTTTGTCGAGAATATAAATGTGAATGTAATTAGAGTGTGAACATAATAATGAACTCGCATGATTAATGCTGGAATTAATTTTGAATCTCCATGGTGTAGTTTTTATACTATGTAAG
>JAHXMU010017671.1:11997-26591 GCA_019455685.1 Philornis downsi
AATTTTTTTTTTTTTTTTGAACAGAACAGCTTAATTTATTTAGCGATAAAGATTACAATAATCGTTGTTATTATTAGTTTTTTAAAGATGAGTTGTTTCCGACCCTGAACAGATGAATAGAAGATAATTTGGGAAAGTTTACCAAAGAAAAGACAACATTTCATAGGCAATATCGCAGTCTTGTACAAACCAAACAAAACTTATATAAAATTGTGCAAAAAGGGATTTCCTGTTCTACTGGACACTAAAAAAAAAGAAATTTTTTTTTTGGCGCACAATTTGAAACCTAATAATCATATGGGAGACAGATTGAAGGATCCTCCCAAAACCATCGCCACTTCAACACCAGGTCACACATGCCTATGACCGATTAGGATATTTTATAGTTATTTTAGATAGCACAATATGGGCTATAAAATGATAGAAAACATGATTCGTCTGGACACAAAACTTATAATAATCTCTAATGGTAATAATGGTGTAATCTCTAATAAATTCTGGAAACAAATGCTAATCTCCGCCGTTTTTTATATTTTATAAATCTCTTGCACTAAATATATGTCAGAGTGACCCCGTTCCTGCCGAACCATACACAGGGAAACAACTTTGAAGATATAATTCGTATTACTTTTGGGGATTCATATAATGCGAAAAGGAAAATTCCTTTCATGGGAAATCCATTCGATGCAATGTGAACAACATTATAGAAGTCACATTCGAATCACTTTTCGGGATACCGTCGAAAGAAATTGTATCGCTACAACTGGCCTACCTCTACTTCCAGCTATAGATCACTCGTGCCATAGTGGAAGTGGATTGAAATTAATGTTCTCTGTTTTCTATGCATGGTAGTAAAATACAAAAAACTTTGGAAACACACTGCAAACAATATGTTCCCTTTCAAACGCAATGTCAAGGGAAAGTCTGTAGTCTTATTCTAAACATTTTCTAAGCGAGTTTAGATAGGAAAAACTACCACACAATTTGTGTAAAGCCATATTATTTGAAATAATTGCAGGGAGAACAATTTTATCAATTTTTTATCATTCTATTGAGTAACTATTTTAGTTTAATTGTTCCTGTAGACACATTGTTCATAGGAACCATTAATTAATCTTACTCATACTACATGTTATATATTAATCCGTAACTATGAATATCTTAAACGTATTATACTAAAAATCAACAACTAATATCACTCATACTACGAATTGAAAACAAGTTACTTTGTCTTGTTATTATTACCACTTATTATCATTACCCTCAATAATCCTATGAAATATCTCAAATTTCAATTTACGTTTAGATCTCTGCACTGATTATATTCATTAATGCTTATAATTAATATGGCGTATATGGTTACGAAGGAAGCTTCGTTGGTGTGGAAATATCACAAAAAAATTTAAGTGTTTTTGGGGGGAAGAGAAGAGAAGAAACCCATGAATCATTGGCGACTCATCAGCAGACGTATCATGTACCGCTATTTACCTTCGCATTGCGAATCTTCAACGACTTTATTGCTTCCATAGTTTTCAGCATGTATACCAATCTTTGTAGATTATTTACAAAATCTCAAATTAGCAAAACACCAATCTTTTTCGGTTGAATTACAAGATTTCTCTGTTCTACTCATGAAATAGGTTGAGTCATATTCACGTCCATAGGTTTTATGTTTCTCAAGTAGCTTTCCAAAGTAATATTGAGGTTATTGAAATATGAGAACCAGGCTAATAGACTAAATTTAGCTGCATTCATTTCTAAGCAAAATAAAATATTTACTTTAAAGTTTCAACAAAATTTTTCCATTGGACTATTTCCACTTCGTATTAAGTGTATAGAGAAAATAACAACCATCGCACATCAATAATGAACTACCGCTACAGAGCAGCGCGTGATCCGCATCTGGAGAAGTGCGTGATCAGCAAAATACCAGCCTCTGCCAGCAGTGAGATAAATTCTAGAGGAACATTTAACTCATTCTGATTGGACATCAAAGTCTGAAGTTAACATGGATAAAGTGAAAAATATGGTAACTGAAAGCAGTAATTTATATCTGAGAGAAATGTCCGCTGAACTTTCTGTGACTCACAAAACATATCATATCATATTACACGACATATCATATTACACGACTTTTTGGGCATAAAATGCGTTTTCGCTCTATTAGTTCCGAAAAACTTAAAATTTTTTTCAAAATCTCATTACGCCTGGTGATGAGACATGGATGTAAAAATTTGAGATGTTAATCAGTCACCAAGATTTGAAATGCTATGAGCCCAGAAACAAAACAGCAATCCACCCCTCTTCTGAAGCAAATTAAAGAAAATTGTTCCGCTCGCAAAGCAAAAGCTCACATATTTAAGCGAAAAATTAACGCTTGGCAACCACACAATGAAAGCTTCGTAGTGCAATGATTCGAAAACTACACACAGCAATTTATTTGCCAAAAGTCGAAATCCGAAGACGAAGTTCGATTATTGTTAACCTAGATTTCTTTCATGTCGCTTCAATCAACCGATTCCCTTACCATCCGAAATATAGAATTGTAAGTTAGCTAGTTCGTTTTTGTACCAGACTGGTATTTTAAGTAAGCTCTTAAAACAATTTCAATTTAATAAATTGATAATATGGCAACTTAAATTGCCCAAAAGTTGTATGCAAATATAATTTCAACACAATTTTCCAAACAATTGACGTAACATTTATTCCATATCAATAATATTTTTATGCTAAGTAAATATTTCACATTGAATTACCTTTTGGCGTTTCCATTAAAGTCGCTATACTATGCAATTATGTATATCCATTTAAGCTGTGACATTATGTTGTTTGGAACAGGCGAGAAACTTGGTTTTATTTGGTTTAATTGGTTTCCGCATATTTAGGTTTTTTTCCTAATGGTTGCATGATTAATATGCATTACTTTGGTATTAACCATTTGTGTTATTATTTTTCAAGGGAAACTTTATGGATAAAGGGGTGGTATGATTAATATTGATAATAAATATATTGTATATTTAGTATAAATTATTCTTTCAACGGATTTCAAATGAAAAGAAAATTAAATTGAATACAGAATACAAATCCTCCGACAAAATTGTTAATAAATCTTAATCAAACTAGGTCTGCTAGTAGTATCTAGATAAATAAAATAAATATAATTGCTTTCTTAACCGTGAAGCCCATACATTTGATTGTATTTATGTTGTTCTGCAGTTACAATTTAGCCGGCACATGCAATTAATTCGTTTCATCTCACGAGACTGCAATTAAACTAAATTAAAATAATTAAAAACATTGATATTAATCATACCACCCTATATTATATTCGTATCATATTAAAATAACTCATACGTATGGTAAAAAAAAATCAATATCAATCATGCTATTCATTTAACAACAACAAAAAAGTCATAAGATTTATCCAAAATCATTAAAGTTCGAGTTTCGCAATTTAGGGCATAACATTTTTACTATATTATCGAATATTTCGCAAAGTAAAACATTTTCTATATGCATTTAATTGAGACATTTCGAACAAAAATTACGTGGTTTTAGAAACGGATGTGTAAATGTTTGCCATAAAAATATGTAAATGATTTCAGTAGCATCCGCTAATATCTCCGATTATATATAGCATGATTATTATCTGTGATTTCTCCACGTGGAAGCCTACTTTTATATCATATTTCTACTGATATGAATTCACTCATTAAATAAGCTTTTAGCCTTAGTTTACAACTTCGAATTAGGCAAGAGAGTATGCTATTATAATTTAATCTGGCATCGGCTACAATTACTCATGAAAATCTCAAAAAAAAAATCTATCTGATTTTTGGTCATTTTGGTCTGAGATAGGTATACTTTGGTATACATTTGTAACAATTTTTTACAGAGAACTTCGAATGCGATGGATAAAAGACCGTGTCGGATGGCACATATATTTAAATCGACGTTGTTAAACTCAGGATGTAATACGCTTATATTTCAAACAACGGGCATGCTTTCGCTTAGTCACGTTGTGTTTAAGATCCGATGAAGGCTCATTATTATCAGTTCATTTCGGACAGGCCAACAGTGCCTGCAGTTTAAGGTTCTTTCTATGCCTTGACATTGATATTCTGACTTCCTTTTGGATGGTTTTTCGCCTTTGGTTTTCGTTGATAATTGGTGAAATTCCTTCACCTTTAATGTACTTTCAAAGGTACACTCCATATTTTAAGCACTTTCTACGTATCCGTGATCAGTTTTCCATTTTTGACCTTATAGGTGAGGAATCCCTTGCCACAAGCTTTACGTTTCACCATTTCGTTGAATTTTCGGCCTTGATTCTTATCTTTCTTTCTATAGGGCGGTCCATAAGCAACATTAAGATTTGATCAGTGAATAAATTTTTTGTTTAAGTCTTTTTTTCGTCTCTTTATAGAATTAACTAAATAATACTTGGGAAATTTATGATGGAAAGGTTCAGCACAGAACAAAGAACCAAAGTTGTTCAATTTTACTTTGAGAGTCAGCATTCCATTATTCAGAGCATTTTGAAATTTCTTTCATGTTCGATATGCTCCTAAAGGCTTCAACAATTTACCGATTGGTTCAGCGTTTTGGGGATCAAGGGGCTGTCTGTGATCTTCCGCGTGCTGGAAGACCTCGTGCAGTTCGAAATGAGGTGCTCGAATGCAACGTTCTCAGTGGTTAGAGATGTTTAGGCGGTCTTTTCAAAGAATTTCACATACATATATTAAATCTTTTCCCACATAAGATGCAATTGGTTTACGAGTTAAAACCAAAGGATGCACAAGAACGCATTCAATATAGTCGCCGTTAACATTACTTATGCGCCACCCTTCTTTTTCTTCTTCTTCTTCCTCCTGTTACAGCACTTGCTTACATAAGACAGTAGAACTGGCTGCAGCATTACCATATGTGCGATATGTTTTTCCTCAGATGCAATACGATTACTATTATTAGGACTTGTCGGCAACCAGGTTAGTCTACGTTTCTGGTGGCAGTTACATTTACTGGACAATTTGTTGCTATTGTGGGTCTGGAATATCAGAATTAGATACGTTATGTCTTAGCATTTGAGGGCGTTATTTGGAAGAAGCTGTGTCTATATCCTTATTACTCAAAGTTGTGATATTTAGCTTTGTATGTCTTTGGATGCCTATATTTCAACTTCAGGAGAGTATTATGAAATTAAGTTCTTTGATCATAAATAATATTGTCACATGAAATATATCCCTCAACTGTACATGTAATGTGAATTAAAATATTTCATTTGTTGCGGTAAAGGCATTTTCCAAGAATTTAAAAATTGTATTTAAATAATTTAATAAGCTGATATGCATGCTGAGTATAACTATTCAACATCCGAAATTAATTTCCCTTTGTGGATTAATATAACACTCAGACACGAGACCACAAAGAAACGAATGTCAATCATTAAATATATTTATTATCAATATTAATCATACCACCCATTGTTCATGCTCTTACAAAGGATTCATCCACATGCATAATAGCAAATTAATACGTATTACTCATACCATCAGCGGGGAAAAATTATAATGGGGAAACCAATCAAATTAAATAAAACCAAATTTCGCAAATATTGCAACCAGTGCTGTGATGTGTGTTATAATAGCATAGCTTGAATGCATAGGTTATTATTGTTTGGCATAAAAACTCTCGTGAAAATGAATGCCAAAAGGTAATTTAATATGAAATATTTGTTTAATATATATATACGAGTATATATGTAAAAACTCTTGTGTATTGAGGAATAAAAATTATGCAAATTGTTTGCAAAATAATTTTCGTTTATTATTTGAGCAAAATTTTTGACCCAATTAAATTACTATAATGATTTAAAATGTAGGTTAAGTGTAAAATTAAAGCTATTCTGCCGGTTAACTTAAAATAGCAAGTTAACATTTAATATTAATAGAAATAATACAACTTGTTTTTCTAAGAGTCTGTCTGAAAAAATTAAAATGTGATGATATGATGAGGAACAGCACGCTTTTGTTTTATACTTGAATTCGAACACTGATATATTCATCTATTTTTGTTTGAACAGCGTTCAAATCGATGTGCAAACGAATATGTCTATTAATTAAGTAATAGGCAAGCTTGACTACCTTTCCACGCTGAGGTTCCAAATAGTCGCTAAATAGTCCGCCCCACACAGTGGGTCTGAATATAATTTGCTTAAAGTTGTTGGGAAGATATTTCATATCCGATTCAAAAGAAATTTGTTTTTCTGATAACAATGCAATATATTAGTGAAACTAAATCCATTGTTTTTGCATGACATTAAAGTCTTTATTTAGCATAGTTAGTATGACAAAATATGCACCGTTTTATTCGATAGGTTATTTCCATTTCGAAGGTAATTCCATTGTGCCTCTCTCATAGAAACCCTCGTCACTATTGCGAGAAAAAACTGATATAGTTGATTTTAACAATCTTCTGTTTACGCGAATTTTTTACCAGCAAAATAAGTCACCATAGACAGTAACATATTATAATCACTTAGTCCAAGATCCAGACTATAAATTGTAGGCATAACAACTTCTTAAAGAAGCTGTTGCAGCTTATAATGAGACATTATTGATCTGGCGTTGTCCTGACGCAACACAATTCCTCACCATTTGATCAAAGCTGACTGCTTTTACGCCATTGATTCCTTCAGATGGTCCAATTGTTAACAGTACAGGTTCGAACAAAAAAGCTGTGTAGTAAAGAAACGGCCTATAGTAAATGAATCCCTGCCAACCCAACCAAATACACAGCAATACGTTCCTGACCATTACCTCTGACTTAGCCGCCGTTTGCGAACACAAGGGGCTTCACTTGATATTGACGCCAGTGATCCATTCACCTCAGGAATGGGACGATGTTGTTGCAATATAAAACGATTCACAGACGGAAATTTGGTTCCTAAGATTTGTTATGCGTTTACTCGTGTGACATCCATTCACCGAAAACCTTTAAAATATGGTATATTTTCCCCTTACTGTAGTAAAGTAATTGAAAAACTATCTGAATAGTTTTTGGGTATGAAATCTTATCTTTCCAACGCCATCTAGCGTAAACCGATCGCACTTATACAAAGCAAGATACAGATTATTAGAGTCATCTATTGGACAAATAATGATTTTTTTTTATCATACTGCAACTATTGGAATTGCAATACGTATCCATCAACCGAGTGACCCGGTGAGCATCCATTCGGATGACTGACACCTAAATGTATATAAAGAAGGACGAAGTAGTTTAGCAACGGCGGTGAAAGCATCCAAAATTCAAGGTAAGTGAGAATAGTGAATAGTCTCCTAATAGTGAGACCAAGAAAAAACCTACGTGAATCCAAGAGAATGCCTATTTCTTGTCTGGAAAAGTACCTATATAGACGCGTCGGCTACATAAGTCCGTTGCATAATTGCTGTCCAAAGGGGCGAATTTGCGGGCGTTTCCGTAATCAAACATTCCTTCGTTGTCACCTTCTGAAATGAATGCCGACCTAGGCGCACCGAATTAATAATCACAGGTATAATACTCATGGGCACACTCGCCAATAAAACTCGACGTAGGTATGAAGTACATAAGTAAGAAAAGTGCGAAAACATTAAGATGTGCCAGAATAGATGGGTGAGAAGGAAAAGTGGGCCCGCAAACACATCCCAAACATTGCCAAACATTGATAGGCAAGCAGCACAGAAAGATTTCCTATAGGAGTGGTGGGAATAAGAGTTACCTGCAATGATTGGACTGGAGACTTCCCCAGCAATTCTAAGACATTCAAACTAGGTGGCAGATGCTAAACATGTGGCTTTTGCCTGGAAGAGATTTGGACAGCACAGGGCGAGAGAGGAAGAGAGAGAAGGATTTTGAAGAGCAATAGAATGTAGTAGACATAATGCTGAGAGCTTTTACAACCGGATAGTAATTACTAACTATGTAAAGTTAGTTAGGGAAATATAAAGACATTAGGAGGATACGAGAAAAAATCAATTAGCTGTGAGCATAGAAACTCATTGAGTTATTCCTACAATAAATGGCATTTTCTTGGAAAGTGGGGATGCGAAAGCAGGTGGTTTTGCACAGTAAGAATTCGACATACGTGGAGTATGGTGGTAACTTATGTAAGGTTTCCATCTACTACCAAACAAAAGTATTCCTTTAGAGGTAGGATCTAAACAGTTATATCCGCGTTTAGAATAGGGTAAGAGTTACCGTAAGGGTCCCCCATCCTAACTGCTACTTAGGGCAGCAACCGATGGAAATATTTACCTAGCTTAAAGTCTAGATTAAGAGATACCGCAAGCCTGCATTCAACTTGAAATGAGCAATGAAGCATACGCTCTAAGGTATAAATTGAAATAATTTGTTTCCCATATCTCTCGATAGCTAGCGAATACAAATTTATGAAACAACTCTTTGGTCTGTAAGCAACACCTCGATTTAGGGAAGAAAGTTCGATTTCAAATTCTTACATAGTTTGTCTTTCACACATTTCCCTAAAAATCACATATCATTCATTGAAAATATATTCCGAGAATTATTTCGTAGCATTTTTGTTATCACGTAAATTTTTGCTTTTTTTTTGTCACCAAATTGAAACCACTGTTAGTAATTTTTCCTTCGGATCCTTTACGACTTTTCGGCTTATAAGTAACACCTCGATATGGGGAAGAAAGTTAGATTTCAAATTCTTTAATAGCTTCTCTTTCATAAAATTTTCCTAACATCTCTTACTATTCATTGAAAATATATCCTTAGAATTATTTCGTAGAATTGTCGTTGTCATGCGATTTTTTTAGCAATTTTTTCTTCGGATCCGTCTAAAATTTTAACAGTTGCATAAAAATAGCTTAACCAGTAATCGATCGTTAATTTGTTCTAGAAAGTGTCGATAATGGTTCCTCAAAAGTGAACATTCAATGAATCAATAATGAACTGCGTTTTCAGGAATATAAGCGACTTGTATATCTACATAATATATATAACAATTAGTTCGACTACCGAATGCAATGAATTACATATCCATGATACCTCATCCTACTCTGAATGTTAAAACTATTTCCATCATTAAATATCTCGACATATCAACTGCACTGTTTGTCCCATCACTGTATATTCTTTGACATTTATAAACTTTTTCTTTCGTTCGGACCTTCGGGGCGCACCCTCATTTTATTTTCCCCGAAACTCTAGAACACGAATGCTATGCAACGGATCAGCTACCATACAAAAGCCTAGACATATGCAATACTTCAGTTACACTCCAGGAGCCAGACGCTTCCATACAAATGTCCACCAACGCCGCTGCACATCAGCCAACACACTCCGTTGCAACAATCATGCAATGGCACAGAGAAAGATAACGTCAACAACAACAAAAACAACGACAACAATGAAATTACTCGTACCTTTGGAATCCTCAAACAACAATTGTGTCAGTCGTATTAAAGCTATAAAGAAATGAAAAGCGAATGAAAACAGCAGCAGAAAGAGTAAAATTGTTGCATAGCGAAGCAATAAAAAGACCGTGTAAAAAATGCGATAATGCCACACAACGAAATAACAAACAATTTACGGTGGCGGGAGAAGGTAACTGCCACAGCAGAAACTGTATGGCTGAGTGCAGCAGATGATGATTAAAGAGCTACTATTGTTGCTGCTGTTGTGTTGGGAAGAACAATGTTGGTGGACTGTAACAGGTTGTGCAAGTTAAGCGAACAGTGGTTCAAACATAGTTTAGTAAATTTTAAAGACTTTGAGAAGAATACTACTGAATGTAATCTCTCTAAATTTCGTTGCTGAAATGCTACTTCCACCAGCTGGAAATTAGCGAATGCGCCACAAATATTTATCTCTTTTAAAGATCGTTGTAGCGTTTATGATGATCATAAGTTCAAAACCGGTTCAAACGGATGTGGAAATTTAATTTTTTTTTCGTATGCCAACATATAACATATCCAAACCACTGTTTATTACTGCAGGCCATAGTGGGTTGAATGGCTTCACTGCTAGGGTGGTGATATTTGCGTTAATACGAGTCCTTCGGCGCGCAATTTTCCTGTAGGTAAGATTGGTGATGTTGGCTGTGGTATTGGCTTGCAGTGCATACCCAAAATTGCATTTGCGTATATGTGTGAAATGCGTGTGGTACGTCTGTGACTGGTTATGTTGATGTTATTAATGTTGCTGCTGGTCTTCGGCTCTGGTCCTGGCGTTGAGGGTTATGTTGACGATAGAAAAATATGATGAAACTGCAAGGAGATGATGATGCTGACAATGAAGCTGATGACTATGATGACGATGATGATGATGATGTTGGTAATGTTGAAGCTTCCATATTGTTTTTGCTCTGCATACTGCAGCTACTGTTGGTGATAATGATGGTGCATACATTTGACCTATATTTTTGTTTTCAGCCATAATGAAAACTAAAAGGGAACAAAATGTACATTCATTACACCAATGCACTTACAGCAACGCCCTGACATACGCATTAACATACTCATACAAACTTACGAAACACACCCACACACACACACACACACACACACACACACACCAACATAAACATTGAAGCCCTTATAAGTACTCTTTTCTCCTCCCCTCCGTAGTTACTCTAGGAAACTTCTAATATTCTACAGCATCTGCACTCGGATGATTTCAATTTAGGACAAAAAAAAATGTGCAGCTTTCTTACCAAGTAAAATAATCATAAAAGTACCAGCTCATAGCTTTACATTGAATACTTCTCTCACTAAGCTAAGCCAAGAAGTATGCAATGGGGAAATTTATGTAGCGCAAGTGAGAACTTAAAATGGCACACACGTGCATACTTGCGATGGCAAGGCACCAGCTATGTCAAGCCATGTGTACATAAGTATACAGAGGAAGGAACCACAGCCATGCTTAAAATTACGTATTTTGTATATTGCGCATCCTGTGCATATTTTGCTACTTGCAAACCGGACTTTGCCGCTTCTTTTAAAGAACCAAATACGCAATACATTAATTAAAAATTAAATGAAAGAAATGTCGGAATAAAGCTAGAGTCGGAAGAAACGTGACCTAACCACTTCGCGCCACGGAATGTTCAATTAAAGTCGAGAAGCTTCCTCGTAGTAGTTAGTAACTAAGATGTCCAGATTGAGAAGGTCAGTAAGCAACTGAAATACTCTATTAGCAACTGAGGAGTCAGATCATTTAGATGCTTAATTTGGTTCATTTAACAACTGAGGTGCTCAGTTAACAGCTGGAGAGCTACTGAGCTGCTTAATTAGTTAACAAATTAGGCGATCAGTTAGTAACTAAGGTGTTCAGTTAGCAACTTATGCGCTCTGTTAAAAACTTAAGCACACAGTTATCAACTGAGGTGCTTAGTTAGCAACTGAGATGCTCAGTTAACAGTTGGAAAGGTACTGAGCCGCTGAATTTGTTAGCAGATTAGGCTATCAGTTAGCAACTAAGGTGCTCAGTTGGCAGCTGCAAGGCTCAGTTGGCAACTGCGAGGCTCAGTTGGCAACTGCAAGGCTCAGTTGGCAACTGCGAGGCTCAGTTGGCAAATGAGCGCTTCAGTTGACAACTGCAAGAATCAGCTGGCAACTGCGTGGCTCAGTTGGCAACTGCGGGGCTCAGTTGGCAACTGAGGTGCTCAGTTAGCAAATTATGTGCTCTGTTAACAAGTTAGGCGCACAGTTATCAACTGAGGTGCTTAGTTAGCAACTAAGGTGCTCAGTTAACAGTTGAAAAGGTACTGAGCCACTGAATTTGTTAGCAGATTAGGCGATCAGTTAGCAACTGACGTGCTCAGCTAGCAACTGAGATGCTCAGTTGGCAGCTGCGAGGCTTGACTGGTGACTGCAAGGTTCAGTTGGCAACTGCGTTGCTCTGTTGGCAACTGCGAGGCTCAGTTGGCAACTGCGAGGCTCAGTTGGCAACTGCGAGGCTCAGTTGGCAACTGCGGGGCTCAGTTGGCAACTGCGGGGCTCAGTTGGCAACTGCGAGACTCAGTTGGCAACTGCAAGGCTCAGTTGAGAACTGCGAGGCTTAGCTTTCAAATAAGCGTTTCAGTTGCCAACTGAGTTGGTAACTGAAGCACTCAGTTAGCAAATGAGGCGCTCAATTAGCAAATGAGGTACAATTAAATTAGGCAACGAGAGTTAATGAGTTGCTGAAAGATTTCATCTAGTATTAGAGAGATTATCTAATAACTCAGTTTGCAACAGAGTATCTGAATCCACACTGCGGCGCATAATTCATAACTGTGGTACTCATCGCGCAACCGAAAACTGAATTACAATTTACAACTGATAATTTCAGTTAATCTGAAGGTTAATACGCACAATAGAGAGTATCAGTTTACGTCTGATAGGTTCATACAGCAACTTTGTGACTCAGATCGCAACTGAACACTTTGGTGTCAAAGGTGGGATTGAGTTCTCACACGATTTGAATTTGTAATTGATGAGATCCTCTCTCAACTAAAGAGGGGTTTAATTTTTTAATAGCAGAAGACAGATGGGATCACGCTTAAAACAGAATGGCTCAGATTAAATGTTAGCTAAATTCATTTCCGTACAATATTATAATGTTATTTTTAAATCCTACTTTGTTCCTTCCACATCCCTTTCCTTCTGCATTTCTCCTTTGCATTTGGAAAATACTCTCCCCGTTTGTACTTTCCCTTGGCAGTTAGGTCACTGATGACCATTCCTTATCTACTTGCCTTATTTGTCGTAAAGCAATCTTGCAGTCCGCAATCTTGCAGTTAAGCCCATCGATCATTTATATTTGTGTCAAAAACACTCCGTCCTATCCTCCACCAGGCTCTGTTTCCTGCCAGTTCATCTTTCCAACTGTTTGCAACATCTCAGGTGATTTGTCTGCCCGGCAGGGTCCAGTTTGCGGCAGCCTCAATTGAACTTTTTAATTTTGTGCGATGCCAAAAATGCTCAACTAACTGTAAACGGAAGAACACACCCTATTACATTTTCACATGATTATCCTAGCCCTTTCGTTGACTCTACTGCAATGGCTTTTTAAATCCTCTCCGTTTATTTTCTACGTCCCGGTTGAGCTGTTATTTTTTCATCCTGTTGCTTTTGAATTGCCTGCAATAACAACAATCCATATAATTGTAGCTTCTGTTGCTACTGCAACTGCAGATGTTGCAGCAGTAACGTTTTGTTCCCTTTCCCATATCCCATTGCGATGACTAGAAGTATCCTTATACATGAGCTTAGGGAATCGAGGGTAGAAAATAAAATGTATATGTGAATGGGACAGTAAATGCATACTGCATACTGAATACGCATTTGTCTTGTCACATCAAGACCAAGGAGTTGTATGTACATCTGCACACCCAAGTTTTATGCTAATAAGCTAAACAGAATGATAAAATAATGTCATCTTAACGCTCCCTCTGCAAACGAAAAAAGAACCTGGGATTCCAAACAAGGATAAGAGATTCTTTACATTTCTTTGTTGAGCGGCAGTGTTTTGTTTTTCTTTGCCGCATATTCGTGACTAATGTGGAACGAAGAAATACTTTACAGTAGAGTTAAGTGCAGAACAGTGTGCATACATAGGTACTCCGACATTAGCTGCGGTGTAGTTGACAGGATACTAATCTAAATATGGTTTAATTTACACGCGACAGGATGTACAAAGAGAGAGAGAAAGACAATAAGAAGCAACAGCCGCGTCTTGGTATAATTGGTGACAACGAGGTCGTATTCCATTTACAATTTCAAATAAATTAAATTTTAAATTTAACTTCTTTATCAAATCAAATTTGATGGATAAAACAGGCACAATAGTAAGATACAGCATATTTTAGGGGGGCAATATGTCAATATTTCGATACTACTTCAAATATTTCAAAATATTTCAGTTGTCAATAAAGTTTCAATAAAGGTGTGTCTGAGTTCAGACTACCACCGGAATCACATGTGACGAAAAGCGATTGACCTGTCTGTAAAAGGCAAAAGTTACAATTAAAGCAACTCACTACTAGTAGTGGCAAAAAGACCTTTCAGATTGAAACTGCCTATGAGATCTATATACCGAATACCGTTCTATTGGCAAGTGATACCCCCAAGAATGTCTGAAAATGCTAAAGAAGCAACATCACATCGGTCGGGGAAAATGATGACCTCACCTTACATGTTACCTTAGTACGCGGGATTAACATTTCGTTCCGATAAACTCGAGGAAGGGCTTCCAGCACGTTCGAAGATCGCAGCCATTTAATTGGTGGTGCAGGTTCAGTTAAGATAATTCTCGATTAATAACAAGATAATTCCGGCCTGGCTTTGAATACGAATTCAAATGAAGATTTGTGCCAACCCTCAAGAAAACCCCGCTGGTAAGGATAGAGAGTTCCAGGTTTATTTAAAGAGGACTGCAAAGGAATGCAGAGAGTAGCTTGAAGTGGATGCCCTAAGCAGTTTTCCTGATTTCCCACAAAACAACAAAAATATATTTCAATATTGCGACTCCGTTTAAATCCGGTTTGCAACTCTACATTATTTTAAGTCTTCTACGTTTAGTTATTTCAAGGATTGACA
>JAHXMU010017704.1:0-12848 GCA_019455685.1 Philornis downsi
TCTGATCCATTTTCGTATCACATTGGCGCTTGGAACTTCACTTAAATTGTGTAAACCGTGTTCATGCCGATACAAACGTCGTGCAATTATCACTGATTTATTGTTTTCGTAATACGCTCGGACACAAAATGCACGCTGCACTCCCGTGTACGGCTCCATGGCGACTAAATTTTCAGGAAGCGGCGCAGCGAACAACATATCCCCCCTTCCACTCCGCGCCGCGCGTTACCGAGAAATTGAAGAATTAAATCGCCAACACTCATATGGTCCACCCTGTATTTTTAATTTAATTTTATTCAAATACATAAGTTTATTCCACAATTGATTAAGATTTTATTCTATATATGAGTGTTTACTCTCAAACTCACCGTCCAATTTATATCATAATCCCTTAAAAATTGGAATCAACTCTTTTCAGTTCTTTGAGCATTCGGTATGTAATGAATTTAATAATTTCAACTTTAATCAATGTAATTTTGAATTACTTAATTCAGACTTTTGCTGCGTTGATTGATTCGTGACTCTTGATAAACAAGATTGAATTGCATGTTACGAAATCTCTTTGACTACCTTTTTATCTATTTATAGAGACAGCATTTCGTATAAAAAGCCTCATCCTTATAAACTTCCTCGGTATACACCGGTTTTGAAAAAAGAAATAAAGAATCTCCGAAATAAATACCACAAACGTTTCAGTGAGACAGGCAGCGATGAGAATAATGTAAAAATTATCCATTATCAAAGAGAACTTCATTTCCCGAACAAGTTTTTATATAATTAATTTATGCTATAGGGTGATTTTTTAAGAATTAAGTTTTTGAGGTAGTTTTCGAAAAAATACTGACCACTGACTCCTCCAGACCACAACGCGCACCAAAACCTTGACTTTTTCTGAATGCGATGCCTTATCCACAAACACTTCTGGTTTCCCCGCGTCACATATGGGTTAATTTTGCTTGTTAACGTAACCACTTTGTGAGAAATGAGCTTCATTGATTGAAAGATCACCTTTGAATTACCATATTTGTAGCATTTTTTACGCTTTCTTCGGGTTTTAACGATCCATATTCGTAACTGGCAAACCTTTTGCTAAATAAACAACACTACAGATGATAGATATTTAAAAGCTGTCAGCCTTGCCAGGCTAGTGGTTTTCAAACCACTAAATGGGTAACCCCATATACACATCAAATTACTCAATTTTACGGGAGGTACCGGGATGACATGCTCAAGTTTTGGAGAAAATTATATATCAATATAAAGGATACAGTGATCTAGATTACTTCAGTTTAGTTATTGGAAATTTCAGAGGAAACATCGAGTCTCGACAAGTCGTCCAAATTGTTGAGGAGGTGTCTGAAGCGGTTCAGAAATGTAACAAAGTCCACTGTCATTGTCGAAACTAAGTTTATCAAATGCATGACGCTTGCCAAATTTAACTCAATCCTACAGTATTTCTTGAAAAGATGAATTACATCAACCATTTTTGTTGGCGATACCAGAAGAGAAACGGTGAACAGACGGATGTTTTCAAATTGTCTGTCAAGAATTATAAACCACTCAAGTGGACACAAAATTCAAGCCATTGCTTTTTATGAATTGATATTTACAGATACCAGATACCAGAAGAGGAATGGAGAACAGGCGGATGTTTTCTAATTGTCAGTCAAGAATTATAAACCACTCAAACGGACACAAAATTTAAGTCATAGAAATTTATTAATTGGGATTTACAGAAAAATATTTGAATATGCCAATACCGCGAAGGTGAATTCAAATCCTCTGTTACCACCTAATAAAAATTTTGTAAATGTTTGCTACAGTTACCATATCTATCAGTTAGACAGACCAATACCTTTCCAATCTACTTCAAATTTCACGAAAAGTATTTTTGGTCAAAAAATATTTGGTATCTCAAATGTTTTTTTCTGAGTATTACCTTTATGTCGTATCGAATGATATGTATCTTCAGTGAATGATATCTATCTATATGTAAAATTTTAAATCTTAAAATCTGAAATGACCATCATCGGGAAATGCACTCTTCTGTTTCAAATAACAAAACAAATAAATAATAAAGTTTTATGTACCTATACATATTTCATGTTTCTATGGTCTGTTATAAATAACAGGTTATCCATTTAGTAGTTTCAAAATCGCCATCTGATATCTGAAATGTTATTTATTAAGTGAAAGGATCGAAATATGGATCGTCTAACAACTGAACAACGCCTAAAAATAATTAAAGCTAACCACAAAATTAGTAATTCTAACGTGGGCACCTTTCGTGCATTACGGGGTGATTATGGTCCTCATAATTGACCTTCTGTGCAAGAAATTAGCAAAATTATAAAAAAAAATATGAAGAGACTGGAAGCATTACAGATGTGGGCAGGCCTGTGCATTAACGCAGCGGACCTCTGCCAAAAATATCGATTCTTTTAGTGAAGGTATAGAGGAAAATCCTAATCTGTCGATTCTAGCATTTGAGCCAATCTTACGGCTCGTTATGGCGTTCTTTGAATTTGATTTGCAGAGTCCGACTCACACAATAACTAAAGCCTGCTGACCATACACAACGCCGTAGATATGCTGATTGGGTGCTACGGTAACGGGCTTTCAATGCTGATTTTTCTCAATCGACGGTTACGTCAACAAGCAAAATTGTCGTGAAGCCATGCATCTGAAAAAATTGACTGTTTGGTTCGAAAATGGCGCAGGAATGAAGATTATGAACTGGACGATATGTGGTTTCAATAAGACTGTGCCACGGGCCACACAGCACCACCGATTTTGGCTTTATTGCATGAAAAGTTTTTAGAAAGCGTAATTGCATGTTTTAGCGACGTCAATTGGCCACCAAGATCATGCAATTTGGTTAGACGTTAGACTTTTTTCTTGTATGGCTACGTAATCCCCAAACATTGAAGCATTTGAAAGCCAACATTCCTCTAGTTATCGTAGAGAAGGTAAATCTAGAGGAAACGTCACCGTCAATTCAGAGTGCTGTGATCGTATGATATCCTATTCTTTTGGCCTGCAATTGAAGATTATGAACTGGATGATTGGTGGTTTCAAGACTGTGCCACGGGCAACATAACACGTCTGAGTTTGCCTTTATTGCATGAGAAGTTTAAAGAAGGCTTAATTCCACGTTTTGGCGACATCAATTGGTCGCCACGATCATGTGATTTGACGCCGTTAGAAATTTTGTTTGTGAGACTAGGTGTTTACGCGTATAATCCTTAAACGTTGAAGCATTTGAAAACCAACATTCATCAAGTTATGGTAATGATACCTCCCGAAATGTACTAAAAAGTGATCGAAAATTACCTCAAAAGGATTCACTGCCGCACCCAATGCAGAGGCAGTCTTCTAAATGGTATTGTTTTTCGTACATAATGGAAAGGTTCAAGCATAACAATGAAGTAAATTATAGCTTTATGGTCTATTTAGCTTTACTTTTGAAACCGAAAAATGGATGACACTTTATCTCAGTTTTAGAAAATATGGAGAGAAGATCATTGAAAGGGAATTACATTGGAAAATACTTTTGCTTTGTTTCTGTTTTAGGAATCTTAATCAAAAGTATAAAAACTTGTTCTTCTGATTTCGACAACTGAATCGAAATTGTATTGAATTTTGCTTTTTTTTCATTTTTCATCCAAAATGAAATTATAAATAATTTTCATATTGATTCTTACATCGAAATTGTGATTCAGTTTATGAAACATGTTGTTTGTATTTTATTTGAAATTTTTCAGTTCATAATAACAGACAGAATTTGTAAGTGGCTGTGAAAGTTTCTGAGAGCCTGGTATCATAGATTCGGGAAATAAATTATTTGAGCCATATTTATCTTCCACGATATTGTGCCACGCCATGTTTTTCGTCTGTTGAGGAACGAAATTAATTATATATGGTTTCAGTTCGGATTCAGACTAAGAAATTAAATTGTATAGAAATGGATTCGATTCTATGTGTGCCATTACATTTCGATAGAGAAACAGAATCATTGTATGTTTTAAATTTTGTTTCATGTAAAATATGAATGAATGTATAAAGTGGGCACTCCCTGTGATACTCTGATATAACTAATTGCGGAGCCTCGATTCAGTTTTAATTTCATACATCTGTGGGTCAGATATTGGACAGTTGAATAATGGGTGAAGCTGTGTCGCCCTTCCTGTTATGGGAATTTAGCCTATAGTTCAATACATTTTGACTTTCATGGCATTTTCCACACGAGTATAAATTCATTGAAATCTCTTTCTGATAATAGCGAATTACCGAATAGTACTTTGCCTGAGAAACTCATGACATAGTTGAACATTGTTTTGCTATTCATTATTCATAAAATTTTCTTGATCACTTGATTGTAGGTTATCGTGGAACTCTCATACACTCAAATTTACATAAAGTAAGAGCGTCTGAAGTCCTTCTGCCTTGGAAGTAACTTTTATACTGCTTTCATCACCCAAAAAGCTGCAGCAAATAGGAGCAGACTACAAGTCAATATGCCAATTAATGTTTAGTCATTGCCCCAAAAAATATACTTGTACTAAGTCATTTTTTTCTTTATTCGTATTAAATATAATTTTACTTTATACTTTTACTTTATATACAGTGATTTTATGCCAGTTCTATTTCGAGCTATTCAATTTTTCCACCAACGTCCGGCAGAGTTAACAAAAATTTATTATTTCATTTGCAAACTTCAATATAATGGGATACAACAACTGAAAATGTATGGCTCCATTGAAAAATATAACAATAAATTTATATTTGGCCAGCGTTTTGTACAAATAGGAATGCAAATATAAAAATGCTATTGTATGAATACACTCTCATTGCCACCGGCCGATGACGTAGTCAACAATAGTACGACCATTCGCCAACATTGCCAACATATTCTCTCATTGCCATTTTAATGATGAACAAAAGTTAAAATACATTAAAATCATAAAATTTCACCAAAAAAATATAATGAGGACAGAGGAGATTGCGTACCTATTCAGATGGTGCAAATGTTGGCATTCATTTCAGCTTCAAAAGAATGAAATGATATGAATGCTGGCTGATTACAGCGAGAGAAATTTAATGATTTCTCTTGTAAATTTTGAAATAGAAACACATTTAGGTTAAGCCAGGTATTTAAGTGAATTGACAATAAAATTGAAAAGGGTATGGTGGACAGGATAAGGAGTAAATCAAGGAAATCATTTTAAATTAAATGTACGGTACTTCTGAAAATTATGTGTGTATGTTCGATATGAGAGTTTGTTATTGTATGCCGTAATGACACTCCCAAATTAGATATTAGCATTTCGGCTAACACTTGCAATGAAAAAACTAATGGATACTTTTTGTACTGTGACTTATAGAAACCATCTTCTAATGTCCCCTAAATGAAATTACAAAATCAAAACCGACACATGGCAAAACTTACATAAAGATTTTCAAACTTTCCATATGCAAGATTATATATTTAGTATTTTCAAAACCGCCGGCCGATCTGGCTGTTTAAAGTTAAACATGTTTTGTGTTAGATAAGGAGCGTCGTAGTTTTCCCTTTAGTGTTTATTTAGGTATTGCGTTTTGTGTTAGATAAGGAGGGTCGTGGTTTTCCTTTAAGTGTTTGTTTAGGTATTGCATTTGGGAGTCGTATTGATGCCACATGCATCTCCCGCTGCGTTTTACGACTTATGCTGGAAACAACATATGTACAGTCCACTTAAACCTATCATAAATAACTTAGGACACTAAACGCAGCGTAAACAGTTTAAGGGATGAAATGATTCTTACTCCGCTCTTATCGCATGCGGGTGTGGGGCCGCTCTGTGTGGCATGGCACAAGGAGCGTTAGTGATAAGGTATTTTAATAGTTTTCGTTTGTCTAGTTTAAGTTCTATAGTTCATAAGAATATTCAATAAAATCAGTTCTTTCAAAAGACTCAGTGCGAGAGGTCTTCCAATTCCGGAGCAAACACTGGCAATGCTGTCAGCTGTTAAATACCTGTCATCTGAAGTATTATTTATTTAGTGAAAGCTTTGCCATTTACGACTATGGATAGTTAAACAACCGAAGAACGCGTAAAAATAGTTAAAACTTACTATAAAAGTGATGATTCAAACGTGACTCAATGCAAACGATTTTGGCTTTACAGCATGAGAGTTTTGCAGAAAGCATCATTTCACGTTTTGCTGACCTCAATAAGCCGCCAAGACCATGCGATTTGGCGGCGCTGGACAGTATTTTTCTGTTTTTTTTTTTTTTTTTTTTTGGTTTTTTGTTTTGTTTTGTAGGTCTACATCAAAGACTGTGTTTGCGCGGGTAATAACTAAACATACCGCCCGAAATGTGCGAAAAAGTGGTCGAAAACTACCTCAAAAGATCCACTGCTATAACCAACCCAGGGGTGATCATTTAAATGACATTATATTTCGTACATAATGGGAATGTCCAACCATTACAATGAAATAAAAGTTTCATCGAAATCATAGCTTAGGTTTGTTTCGTTTAACTTTACTTCTAAAACCGCAAAATGGGTAACCCGGTGTAAACCAACTGCCATCATATATCGCTTTCGACAGATGAATAAATTATAGATTTGATGGGCCGCTAAACAAGAGCGTTAATTTAATCATCTAAAAGTTTGCAGGAGCTCTAGAAACTTGTTTAAAACTACTATATTGACTGTTCAATATGTTAGTTGATCACAAGTCGAAACCAATAGCAATGGCAATCAATAAGTTTGATTTCCAAAAAAAATAGGCGCAAATCTATTTCCAATTGACCTTTCAATTATCGCAAAAAAAAAAAAAATTAAATTGGATGCAATTCTTAGAAGGGCAAGTTTTTCCTCCGCCAGAGCTATACAAAATAACTTGAAACCTATGCCATCAACGCAAATAAATGGTGTCCCAACAAGAACGCAAGATTTAAATAACTGATGCAGCAATTGAATTGTTTCTCTGGCTGTATGACATGTGGCGCCGTCTTGTTGAAACCACATGCCCTCCTTACTCATTTCTTCAATTCTAGGCACGAAAAAACTGGTTATCATTTCACGATACCAAACACCATTGACTGTTTGCGCTTGACATGCCTCATTTTCATAAAAAAAGGTCCAATGATTCCTCCAGCCCAAAATCCACCCAAATCCACCACACAATGACACGTTGAGGATGCATTTGCTTCTCGTGAATCACTTGAGGATTTTCCTCACCCCAAATGCGACAATTCTGCCTACTGACGAAGCCATCAAGATGGAAATGAGTCTCGTCACTGAAGATGATTTTATCGGCAAAATTAGCATTTTCATGCTGTCTCTCCAATACCCAATTAACGAACTCCCTTCGCTGTCCATGGTCAGCTGGCTTCAGTTCCTGAGTCAATTGAACTTTGTATGCATGAAGATGCAAATCTTTCGTCAGAATTCGTTGCATAGTGGATTTGGAGACACCAATTTGATGAACTCGGTGTCGAATTGAGGTGGATGGAGTTTGAGCGACATCATCACCTACAGCTGCGACATTTTCGGTCGGTCGACCTAGTCGAAGGCGCGTTGCTATCTTTACATCTCTAACAGACACAGTTTTGGCAAATTTATCCATTCATCTCTTTACAGTTGACTCTTTTGGAGCATTGTTGTGACCCCAAATTGGTGGCAATTTGCAAACTGTAGCCGCAAAACGTTCACTATTTTGGTAAAACAATTTCACAATGAAAGTGTGTTGTTCATTCGTGTAGCGCTCCATTTTTACTAACCTCGCACCTTCTACTAGCAAACAATAACAATTGTTCAAATCTCAAACAATGACACTTCGAAAGGCGCCAAATTTAAATCTTGCGTTCTTGTTTGGACACCCTTTGGTAAAAAAGATATAGAACACGCAAATCATCTCAAAACACAAATCACGTCATTGTCTTATTTTTAGCTGGGACATCAAGTTCAACTTTGCGTTTTTTACTTCTTCCACTATTCGCTCTGCATTTTTATTTTTTTATTATGACCCCATAATACACTTTTATCTCTTATGCTTTAGATTTTGTACTAATGCATGGGGCAATATCTGTACATTTCCGTGCTTGTACTTCAACAACGTTTCCTTTTTGCTGTCGTTTTTTAATCGCATTAGCATTGACTCTAAAAACGGGTTGCAAAAATTTAAACCATTTATGATTTCTATCTAACCAACGAGTCATGCATCAGATATTTGTGTGGTATCGTTGCAAAATGTTTATTTAACATGCAACATTAACTGCATTTACGCTTTCCCCCGTAACCATTAAATACCGTCCCGCTCACAGATAAACTATGCTCGACACCCAATATTCAATGGCGTGCGTTCTGTTGGCAGTAGTAGTAGTAGTAGTGGCAGCAGTAGGAGTAGCAGTAGCGAATATTGACACAGTTGATGGAGCTTAATTCATGGACAGCGTACGAACATTATCTATCTGGGACAGTTAGTGCGAGGACAAGACACAATGCAAATAATAGAGGAAAGTAACGAGAATTGTATTTACTTGCGTGTGTGTGTGTGTGTGTGTGTACGCGTGTGTATGTGTGTATGTGTGTGCGTGATGTGATGTGCTAACAAAACGATGCTAGGAAATATTCAATTTACTCGAATTACTCTATAGCATTGTCGCCGAAACTGAATTGTTTTCGAACGACCTTGCGCTGGCATTTTGTGAATGATGATACGATTTCGGGGAGGAGATTATTTTAATGACCATCCATGAGAACCCGTCTTTAAATTAGTAATTTCTTAAAGTGCTAATATTATGATTACAAGAATCGGCGTTGACAAGTAAATTGATTGGCAAACTCAAAGTGGGTTTTCCTAAAGCTGCAATAATATTAGTTAACAGGCAGACTAAAATTCAGCCAAAATCGGTTGTGGATCAGTTTGGTAATAAAAAAAAGTGATTTTAATTACATTTTTAGATTCCTCTACAAGATTTTTCGTTTCGAAAAAAAAAGATTTTGTTTTCCATATGAGTCATATATACAGGGTGTCCGTCGGGAAGGTATATTTATATTTATAATTTTTGATTAAATGAAAGAGAATGGCTCCTACATTGATAAATGTTTCATATAATGTCGGCAATTATGTATGAAATACAATATCAGATAAATGTCCGCCTCTGTTAGCCTCACAAATGCGAGCCCTTTTGAGCACATTTTTCATTACATTCCCACACATTTTACGCTGTATTTCATAAATTTCATCACGAATATTTTGCTTGAGTTGCTCAATCGTTTCTGGTTAGTTTGCATAAACTTTGCTTTTTAGATATCCCCGCAAAGAGAAGTCCGGAGCAGTCAAATCAGGCGATCGTGGAGGCTAATCAACATCACCATTTCTTGAAATAACTTGTTGTGGAAAGAGGTCTCACAGCAACTCTTACAATGGAATTGCCCTGACTGTATGCGATGTGGCACCGTCTTGTTGAAACCACATGTTAATCAAGCCCAAAGCATGCAGTTGTGGCGTTAAAAAGATTTCAATCATATCACGATATCTCCATTGACAATTACGGTTACGCCGTTTTCAGTTTCAAAGAAGTAAAGTTCAATGATTCCTCAGGACCAAATTGCACACCAGACTGTCACTTTTAATGGACGCAAAGGTGACTGATGAATAATTTGAGGGTTTTCCATTGCCCAGAACCGACTATTCTGTTTATTCACACATCCATTCATATGAAAATGTGCCTCGTCACTCATTCTGATTTTTTCGTAAAAATTAAGGTTGTTCTGGGCGAGCTGTAACATCCTATTGGCATATGTATGGCCGCGCAAATGGTCTTGTGGAAGAAGCTTTTGTGTCAATTGAATCTTAAAAGGAAACAAATGCAAATCCTTGTGCAAAATTGTGGCCAAAGTTGTTCTTTGAAGACCAAGCTTCTGAGCACGGCGTCGAATTGAGGTTGATGGATTATTTTGAACACTTTCTTGAGCAGCAGCAATGTTCTCAGCCGATCTTGCAGTACGTTGTGGTCCATTCTTGGCCCTATCAGTGACAGACCCTCTTTCTGTGAAATCATTCACTGCACGATAAGTAGTGCGTCTTGTTGGCACATTGTTTCTCCCAAAAAATTCACGATACTTTCTCATCGTCACAGTAATCGATGACGATAATTGTATCGCGCTTATACTGCGCGAGATACAGTTTAATAAATTTGCCTGTTAACAAAACGGTAAAGTTCTTTTTCCTGTACTACCATTTAACTCTTTGCTCCTGCTACCTTTGTTGACAACCAAACAGCATTTTAATTAATGTATTTACGAAAGTGTTTTACAAATTCTATCGTAGGCAATTTTAAATCAAATTTGTTAACATGAGTTCATTACAACTTAACAGATTTTCAACGATTATTTAATGATCAACCTAAATTGTGTTTTATATAAATATAATTTATGTCTGTCCGTGACAGAAAAGGTCTCTCTTAAATCATACACATTTCATACACTTTTGTTTAAGATGGGTATTAAAGCTACATTTGTTATGTGAGGTGCCCGCATTTACAAAGTTTGAGGGAATCCGACCATGTTACTCTGCCATTGCACCGGAGAATTGTTTGCCAATGTAAAAGTTTTGCGATTAGTTTGATTGTCCGGACAGCTGGCGGGTTGCACCGCAATAGTTTTGCTTTGAGCAGTTATAAACTTTTCAACCACTCTGGCAAGCTCTAACGGCAACAATTTAAGCTAAAAATCTCAAAACCAAATACATATTATATAATGCTAGTTTATTTTTATTTTAGGGCAAAGTAGTTTTATGTTGGTTGGTTGTCGGACCTTCAATGGATATGATGAAGAAAAGATATCGGTGTGAGGGGTACAGTTGTCTACAACTATTTTGTACGTACATTTATAGTTTAGATTCAACATCGCCTAAGCGAATTAAAATCATATAAAGTTTTATTTTTTTTTTTTTTTTTTTAAATATCGCTGAAACCAAAAATTTATAGTGGCGACTATTCAAAATGAAGTTAAAAATACCAATTCACAATTTTCATTACCATAATGCAATTCCAGCATAAGAGAAGACTTGATAATTTTCACTGAAATTAGAGAGTTAGCTTTTATGCTTTGGCGAAATGATTTCCGTACAGCCTATAATGGTTTTTATTTTTTTCAAGAATTTGGGTTTTACTTTGGCAAGATGGTTTCCATGCAGCCTATAATGGTTTTTATATATTCAACTAAATGAATAGAGCAAAAATTTAATACACAGAGCAGAGAATATAAGTACTTGGCATTTTTTGAGCAAATTAAAGTGCAGCTGACTTGTAGAGAAGGTAACCACAGAGATTTGCACAGCCTAATAACGGGTGGCGCAATAGAACGGGCATATTTAAAAAATAGATTAAAAAATAAATACAAAAGGTATGGTTAAAATAAATCTAAGACATTGTAAAGTAATAAATGGAGTATATTTTTTAAAAATAATATCATCTAAATGGTGACCCTCTCTACGACGGCACTCCTCTAACCGCAAACGAAAATTATTGAAAACTTTCTTCAGTAATACTGGTGTAATGGCTGTCATTTCACCACGGATATTCTCCTTGAGCTGAACGATGTTTCTTGGATTATTACTGTAGACTTTGTGTTTGAGGTATCCCCACACAAAAAAGTCAAGAGGTGTCAAGTCTGGACTACGTGGGGGCCATGGGATATCACCTCTTTTCGAAATCAGTCTGCCAGGGAACATCTGCTTCACCACCGCCATGGAGTCATTTGATGTGTGACAGGTAGCTCCATCTTGTTGGAACCAAGTTCTGGAATTCACTATTCTTGAACTTTCAACTTCTGGAGCCAAAAATCCGTTCAACATCTTAACATAGCGTTCCGTATTAACCGTGACGTTTTGGCCCCGCGCATTTTCGAAAAAAAGGACCAATTATTCCTCTGCCAGAGATTGCTGCCCATACTGTCACTTTAGAACTATGCAATGATTTCTGGTGTTTGATTTTGGGATTTTCACTATTCCAGTAACGACAATTTTGACGGTTTACGAACCCATTCATAAGGAAATGAGCCTCGTCAGAGAAAAGGATGTTGTCAAAATTGGAAAATCGATTAAGCCTTGCTATGAAGTCAGACTCTTTCAATTCTTGTGTTAGTTGCAGCTTATATGGATGCAGTTTAAGATCCAATGTTAAAATTCGTTGCAAATTTTGCCGCGATAATTGTTAGACAGATGATCTCTTGCGAGTCGACAGTTGTGGATTTCCTCGTACCGACTCCATAACTCTCTCAACATTGTCTTCGGTCCCAGATGTTCTTGGGCGACCATTTGCTTGTGGTTTAAATGTTGAACCGGTCTCTTCAAAACGCTTTACCAATATTTTTATTAAATTAGTACTCGGAGCTTCACTAATTCGCCGTAGTTCATATTCAGCACAATACAGTCGCCTAGTAGCAATATATGAACGAGAGTTCTCGTAAAACGCGCACACGCAAAATGCGCGACGCTTCCCGTCGAAGTGATTCATAGCGACTAAAATTCCATGATCCCGCCAACCCAACGATGTAGACGCCCCCCCGCCCCCGCCTTTTCTACCCCGCAAAACAAGATGATGCAATATGCACATTCTATTGCGCCACCCTGTATTTTGCCAGGTCGTATACTATAATTTTAAATATCGATCTACCCCTTCTCTAATATAAATTAACCAATTGGCAGAAATTCAAATTCTTCTCAGTAATTTCAAACTGTAGTTTGCAGTAATTTTGAGGTTTTAGCCGCTGTTATGCTTTTAAACGATTGGCAAAATTTGGAAAAAAAATTAAGCAATTAAACATGACCCTTTTTTGTACCCCAGTACG
>JAHXMU010017705.1:0-12327 GCA_019455685.1 Philornis downsi
AATTAGAGCCCCATGAAAACAATAAGGATGTATATCAAATTAAAAGACTGCTTAACACGATCGTGTCTTTTGAATCCCCCCGACCAACGAGGGAAATCGTACAATGTTCTAATTGTCAACACTACGGACATACGAAGGCTGGGTGCCATAGAAAACCTAAGTGCATTAAATGCGCTGGAGAGCATCTATCAATAAATTGTTCTCGAAAAGCTCCAACTGCGGATGTAAAATGTGTTTTGTGTGAGGGAAATCACCCCGCAAACTATAAAGGTTGCCAGGTCTATCAAAAGATCATTAACCCCAATAAAACCCCTTCTGCCAAAAGAGCCGATTATTCTGCCCAGCAGAAAACAACATCTCGCGTTGTTTCTGATAAAAATGTTACCTTTAGGCAACCTCCTGGTTATTTCTCCGTTTTACCAGGCCCTCTTAAAGCTGGCAAGCAGCCTGATAAACACCCCTCGTCAGGTCCCGTAGAGTCAGCCCCTCTTATTGCTGAAAAGCAACCTGGCACCCCCGTGCTAGGCACTTTTCCCGCCTTAGGTACAAATTACCCGGCACCTCTGCAAGGCATGGCCGCCGAAAGGCGCCATGGATTCACATATGCAGAAACCGCTAGAAACGGAAACAATCCAAGACATAATATAAGAGAAGCTGATACAAATCCCAACAGAGAGCAAATTGATCACTACACTCACTGATGAATTCCGCGAAATGATGGCGGTAATGAAGCAGATGATGCAGCAAATGACTGCAATGACCACAATGTTGGTAACTCTAAAGTCTAAAATGCCATAAATTCGATCGATTAATAATAGTCTTGTGGAATGCAAACGGGTTATCTAAAACAACCTGGAAGTCAAAACACTAGTAGATATGCATAATATCGACATTCTGCCTGTCTCTGAAACTCATTTTACCCGTAAGGATTATTTTTCTATACCGAACTATAAATTCTATCACACAATACATCCAGATGGTACAGCACACGGAGGCTCTGGAATAGTTATAAGAAACAACATAAAACATCATTTGTCAAACCCATATGCAAGGGCAGAAATACAAGCCACAACAATAGTGGTTGAAGATTGGTCCGGCCCAATAAGTATCTCCGCAATATATAGTCCCCCCAAACACAAAATAAGTTGTAAAATGTACAAGGATTTCTTCAAAACACTTGGTAATAACTTTGTTGCAGGTGGCGACTACAATGCCAAAAACACCCTCTGGGGCTCTAGGCTAACAACAAAAGGTCGTCAACTTCAATATGCAGCTGAATCAATGAAGCTATACATGGTATCAAGTGCACAACCGACTTATTGGCCAACAGACTGCAGCAAAATCCCCGATTTACTAGATTTTTGTGTGACAAGAGGTATTAGAAAAATAAGAAAAATAAGAAGAGGTAGCAGAAAAATATTGCCTGCATCAAGAAGTTGTGTACTCCATAATAAACGAACTGACTGGAATCTCTTTCGACATTTGGTAAAAGCTAATGTAAATATACATATTTCTTTAAACTCAGATAATAGTATATAAGTAGTATGTAGGCCAATATGAATATTAATGAATGTCCAAGGACAGATTGTAATAAATCCAGAATTCAAAAAAAAAAATATATATATATATTTTTCGGAGTATTTTCCTCTCGAAAACTGCCAGTACTGATTCATCATCCACTTGCGTCATAACCCAGGATTCTGCCTCATATAACAACACAGGTAGAACCAGCGTCTGGTACAGTCGAATTTTTGTTTTTTTATCATTAAATCGCTTGCTTAGCCAATAGCTGCATCTGTTAGCAAGCAATACTCTCCTCTTTATCTCCATACTGACATCATTTGTTTTGTTTACAGCGGAACCCAGGTAAATGAATTCTTCCACCACTTCAAAATTATAGTTGTTAACATTCACACAGCATCCCAAACGAGTAGACTCTTTGTTCGCTGAAACCAATAACTATGTTTTGTCCTCGTTTACCAACAGACCCTTTTCCGCTACTTCCTTCCCGATGCTTGAGAAGGCTGCAGTAACATCTCGCGGTTTTCTGTCAATGACGTCTATGTCAGCTGCATATGCGAGTAACATATGGCTTTTGTTAGGGGTGCTACCAGATATGTTAACTGCAGCTTTCCTCATTTTCATCTTCAACAGGTTGTTCAAGAGATCGCACGATAGACTGTCGCCCTGCCTAAATCCTCCACCTCACATTGCTCTTAGTTCATTATAAATATTTAGAAAAACGTTGGTGTTCGGTGTCAAAAATAAAACACATATAAAGCTTTGATTTCGACGAAACTTTTATTTAATTATAACGCTTGGTCATTTAATTGACAGCCTCTGGATTGGTTGCAGCAGTGGAGCTTAGTTTTCGACCACTTTTTCGCACATTTCGGGCGATAACTTGACGAATGTTGCTTCGAACTTTGGAGATTATCTGTGTAAATAAGGTTGTTGACGTAGCTCCGCACAAAAAAAAAATTGTTTAATGGCGTCAAAACTTGGTGGTCAATTGACGATGTCAAAATGTGAAATTACGCCTTCTGGAAACTTCTCATGCAATAAAGCCAAAATCGGTCGTGTCGTTGTTGTTGAAACCACATATCGTCCAATTTATAATCTTCAATTGCAGACCAAAGAAGTTAACCTCAATTGACGATAGCGGTTCCTTCAGCTTCATTTTCGGCAAAATATGGCTCAATGACACGTCCAGACCATAATGCGCAACAAACTGTCACTTTTTCCGGCTTTTTCACAGTTACTTCTGAGTTCTTCGAGTCCCATATATGACAATTTTGCTTGTTGACGTAACCACTGTGTGGGAAATGGGCCTCTTCGCTGAAGAAAATTTTGTTCGAAAAATCTGCATCGAAAGCCCATTGCTCAAGCACAAAATCAGCGTATTTGCAGCGTTGTGAATGTGTAGCCGGCTTCAATTGTTGCTTGAGTTGGATTCTACATGTATGAAAGTGCAAATCCAAATACAAAATATGCCATGATAAGCCGTAAGGAATACCCAATTGCTAAGAACGCCGTGGAATTGACAAATTCCGATTATCCACCACACTTTCACTAACAAAAGCGATATTTTCGGCAGGTTCCAAATGGCTTTTTGTAAAATGTTGAGCTTTAAGGTAATCAAAACAGTGCCTGTACGATGGTGGGACTTGACGGTTTCCATTATTTTTATCGATATTTTCGACAATTGGCCTTCCAGAGCGTGGTGCATCTTTGACATCAAAGTCGCCGGAATCAATGAAATCAAAATTGAGCATAATTGCCCATTACAGTATCGATACTTTGAATACTATTCACACTTTCAGCCGTTTGGGTTAAATTTTCGCCTATTTTGAAAAAAACTGTAAAATACTTTTTTTCGGGAAAAGGGAGTGCAGATTTGACGAATTTTTGGAAATCAGAAAAAGGGTAGTGGATGAAAGTATAAGATTAATGATAAGAGATTTAAAATATTATCACCATTTCCAATATTTCAATGAATTCATTTTTCATTTTGTGTATAAATAAATACTGATTTTATTTGAAAATTGTAACAAAATTTCCTTTTATTTAAAATATTAAAAATTATATTGATGATGTCGATGATATTATATTGATGTCATTGGCTGAAATTTGGGAAATGTTACTGAATTTGGTTATGAACTGGGATGCCGCTTGAATTTCTACAACTTTTGAGTGGTAGATAATTCAGTATCTGTGAAACAAGATAATTATTGGCTGTTATTTAACAGGACTGAAAAAATTCTGCTTAAAATTTGTGGAGTGTCAGTAATGGAGAGTATTGTGAGCCGTATGGTCTGTATAGCAACATCAGGTGCCCGCACCAGTGTTGTAATTGCTGTCCAGTATAGATTGAACAAAAAAATCGCTCCCTTACAAAGTCTTTGGCAATGAAATTGATGAACGGTTCAGAAGGTGGCAACCAAACCTCATTTGCAAATATCTGGTATTTGGTTCCTATCAAAACTGTGTGATGAATTGCAGTAGAAGCAAACTCTTGGATTAATTTCTACGTGCAGCATACAATAGATGGCAATTTATGACAATTTATATCGTTGATGTCATCTAGGTAAGTAACTAAACTTTTGTAATCTTGTCTGGACGGTGATCACCCAGTCAGTTAGTTTCATAATTTGTATAATTGAATTAACTAGTACATGATATAGTTTTCCGGGAAAGAATTATTTGGTTCATATATTATATGCATATTGACCTGTGAACTTCACGCTTCGTTTCGCCGATGTAATGCTTTAATCCAGTACAGCTGCATTACTTACAGTATTTACAAATAGTTGTAGGATGTATATTTTATACCCGATGGCTGCGCACCTCCAACTTTCTATCTCTCTATTTGCTATCTTTTTCTGAGTGTGATTTTAGAATAGGTTTTCATAGGTTTGTCAGTGCAAAATGTCTAAACGAATCTCTTGAGCTTTGGAGTCGATAAAATTATCTTAAATATTTATCCACTTAATATTAAAAATTTGCAACCCTTTTTTTTAGCACGAAAACTCAATTCGTAGATATTTAAAACATTAATGCTGCAAGATCCAACACATTTCATTCTGCTATCGTCAAGTATAAATTACAACACAAATCATTATGGGACAAAAATGCCTGTACTGATTTCGAAAAATTTTTCCACATAAAAGTCACTGTCAGTTATTAGCACGGGCATCCCTCAATGATACGGGAGCGGTGCCCAGTGTAGCTAAAAATAGAAAATCTTTGAAAATTTGGCGATGACAGCGTCTGGACGAGGTATATATGTGCAAATATGTGCATTTGCATATTTATTTGATACGAATTTGTATATATTTATGGTATTTATTTAAATGTGTATAAAAATAGTTCTATTGGGGATAAAATCCATTAAAATATTTAATTTTAACCACATTTCACGATGTTCTGAGAATGATTACTGAATGCGTAAATGACTCTCCACTCGAATATGTAATTCATTTAGCTAAGCGTTTGCACTGTGGCACATATGTAAATGTGGATCTTGATTGTTGAATAGCACATTTAGAAATGATTATGAGGTGCTTATTTTCTATTTCGTTGAACTTTTATTGAAGCGGACGTTAGGCAAAATATTCATAAATTTGTATGGAAATTGCATTGTTGTTGGATTACATACATTCATACATACATACATACATATGCGCACACTTGTGTACATACATATGTACATACATAAATGTACATACGAGTATACATATCTACACAAATCAGTTTTGACATTTAGGTCAGTCACTTTTTGTATTGGTAATTTGTAGGGTGTCTATGTTTAAATGTAGGAAGTACAATATATCGGTTTGTTGCAGATCCAGGCTAAAAACGTAGGAAACAAAATTTCCGTGGATGAGTGTAATAAAGACTTCAAAAGTGTTGTTTAAAATTCTGTCATCTTAGGAGGATGAAAATGCCAGTGACATTCAGGAAATGCTTTTCACCGCTATATGAGGATTGTAGTTATGAAAAGGAGAGTCAAGAAAATTTGACTTCTGTTTTCACACCAGTAAGTGGAGGATACTTGACTTGATTGTTTTTTTTTCGGGAAAATGGAGAATTTACTTAAGATTTGTTTGTAGAAACTTACATTTATTAGAGAAGTTTGTGAGTTGCTTCATCTTTGATGAGGATCTCGAGAAAAAGAGACCGAGTCACCGTGATCTTGCACCACGAAACCTCGGTTTCATTTTCGACGAGTTTATGTTAAATATAAACAGCAATAATTGCCATATGGCTAGAAAATGATATTACAATTTATGGTAGAATGATAAAGTATGAAACTACAATGCATTTCTTACATCTAGATAATGTATTATGTAGGATTTTTAATTCAAAAATGGTATGGAAATTCATATTAACAAATAATAAAGTTCAATTTATAAGAATAAAAAAATGAATTATTGAACGGTCTGTAATCCGTTCAACAAGTTCTGATAAAAGTAATATTTTAAAGTTCAAGAAATTTTGTATAGAGGGCTAAATGTTCGACTACCATCAGTTGTGTTAACCCACACTAATTACTAATATTGGCTTAGGTGAATACCAATTCTAAGTTATAGACGAGGAAGTACATTTTACAAATCCAGCATTGTACAGGGTGAAGTACCAATTGGACTACTATAAGAAATTCAAATAACTTTTTTTTAATCAATGCATTTCATTTATTTTTCTTGTATAGAAAATGCAATTTTATTTTATATAACTAATTGGTTTTGAGGATGGCAGACCGTAAATAAGATCCATGTACATTCACGCATAAGCGACACCTGATCAGAAAATTATTCATTGCGGCCTGAAGCGTTGATGTCTCAATCGCCTCAATTATCGTTTTAATGTATTGCTTCAATTAAGTCAAATTCCTTGATTTTGGCTAAGTGTGCAGTTGCACCATCTTGCTAGAAGCAAATGCGGATTTTGGTTCTTAATTAATAACAATAGTTAATAATTAATATTAAATGAAATGAAAATTCGGTTCAAAATCGTATTTCTATTAGCAATAAATTTTAAGGCTTTAAGTTCTTAATTTGGTTCAAAATTATATTTCTATTAGCAATAATTTTTTATGCCGTTTGGAATATAATGGGTGGCGCAATAGAACGTGCATATTGCATCATCTTTTTTTGCGGGGTAGAAGAGGTGCGGGCGGGGGGCGCCTACATCGTTGGGTTGGCGGGCTCATGGAGTTTTAGTCGCTATGAATCACTTTGACAGGAAGCGTCGTGCATTTTGCGTGCGCGCATTTTACGAGAACTCTCGTTCATATATTGGTACTAGGCGACTATATTGTGCTGAATATGGACTACGGCGAATTAGTGAAGCTACGAGTGCTAACTTAATTAAAATATGGGTAAAGCGTTTTGAAGAGACCGGTTCAACATTTAAACCACAAACAAATGGTCGCCCAAGACCATCTAGGGCCGAAGACAATGTTGAGAGAGTTATGCAGTCAGTACGAGGAAATCCACAAATGTCGACTCGCAAGAGATCGTCTGTCTTACAATTATTTTTATTTTAACATTGGATCTTAAACTGCATCCATATAAGCTGCAATTAACACAAGAATTGAAAGAGTCTGACTTCATAGCAAGACTCGCATTTGCTAATGAAATGCTTAATCGATTTTCCAATTTTGACAATATCCTTTTCTCTGACGAGGCTCGTTTCCTTATGAATGGGTTCGTAAACCGTCAAAATTGACGTTACTGGAACAGTGAAAATCCCAAAATCAAACACCAGAAACCATTGCATAGTCCTGAAGTGACAGAATGGGCAGCAATCTCTGGCAGAGGAATAATTGGTCCTTTTCTCTTCGAAAATGCGCGGGGCCAAAACGTCACGGTTAATACGGAACGCTATGTTGAGATGTTGAACGGATTTTTGGCTCCAGAAATTGAAAGTTCAAGAATAGTGAATTCCAGAACTTGGTTCCAACAAGATGGAGCTACCTGTCACACATCAAATGACTCCATGGCGGTGGTGAAGCAGATGTTCCCTGGCAGACTGATTTCGAAAAGAGGTGATATCCCATGGCCCCCACGTAGTCTAGACTTGACGCCTCTTGACTTTTTTTTGTGGGGATACCTCCAACACACAGTCTACAGTAATAATCCAAGAAACATCGTTCAGATCAAGGAGAATATCCGCGGTGAAATGGCAGCCATTACACCAGTATTACTGAAGAAAATTTTCAATAATTTTCGTTTGCGGTTAGAGGAGTGCCGTCGTGGATAGGTTCACCATTTAGATGATGTTATTTTTAAAAAATAAACTCCATTTATTACTCTACAATGCCTTAGATTTATTTTAACCATAACTTTTGTATTTATTTTTTAATCAATTTTTTAAACATGCACGTTCTATTGCGCCACCCTGTATTATATTAGCTTCATATCATTTAAACATTTGTATTTCATTAAGTCAAATTTGACATATTTTATACGTTTGATACAGTTTATTCTGGGAATGAAATTGGTAGGAATTATTACTCCTATTTTGGTAATTCGCGTATGTATTTAGCGATTTATAGGAATTTAATATTTTTACTGTAATCATTAATCCACAGTTTCCAGTCACTTAATGGTATTGCATTACAGCTTTTTATAAAATACGAAAAAATTTGCAACGGGATAAGCAATCACTATCGTGTTACCTCCCATACAATTTACATAATTTATGTAATACATTTTATGAATTACATCTATCATTGAAAAGTTAATATCATTTAGGTAGCATCAGATATTTAGTTAAATTAGTTCTGCTAATGAAAACATTCACGCTCATCAGGGTGACTAACATTATAAATAAGATGATTTGGCAAAAACCAATTATTTTGTTTCTCAATGATTTCTAAGCTTAAGATAATCATACGAGTACTAAGCGATTTTTCATGCCACTTCTGGTACTTCGCTAATAAACAAATAAATTTGGTAAAGATGCTCGTATATGTCAGCTGATGCAAACATTTGCACTAGTATTGACCTGGAACTATAAGTATTTGTGCCAATCGAAATCAATTTTATTATTTTGATTAAGACTGAAATGTAATACATTCTTTCAGTTTCGTTTCAAAATGCTCCTATCGTCATGCATTCTTCAATTTCTCGGTAACGCGTGGCGCGGGGTGGCGGGGGGATATGTTGTTCGCTGCGCCGCTTCCTGGAAATTTAGTCGCCATGGAGCCGTACACGGGAGTGCAGCGTGCATTTTGTGTCCGAGCGTATTACGAAAACAATAAATCAGTGATTACTGCACGACGTTTGTACCGGCATGAACACGGTTTACACGATTTAAGTGAAGTTCCAAGCGCCAATGTGATACGAAAATGGATCAGAATGTTCGAAACAACCGGCTCAACAGTACCAATTACGGTTCGTGGTCGCACAGTTTCTGCAAGATCAGCCGACATTGTGGAGCGTGTTCGTGTTTCAGTTCAGCGAAATCCGCAACAGTCAACACGTAAGAGAAGGCTTATAAGATTCAGATAGTCCAAGAATCAAAACCCGATGATGCCAATAACCGACTTAACTTTGTCAATTTAATGCAAGAGCGGTTCAACAATTTCAACAACGTGATTTTTAGTGATGAGGCCAATTTTCACCCTAATGACCATGGGAACAAGCAAAATTTTCGGTTCTGGTCCGAGACTAATCCCCGACGCTTGCATGAACGTCCACTTCACAGCCCTAAGCTTGTCGTGTGGGCTGGGATAACGTCAACCGATATTATTGGACCATACTCTTTTGAGGACGAAAGAGGGCATGCGATGACGGTTAGAGCGAACAATTATTGCAACATGCTAGCAGACTTTTTGGTGCCAGCTTTGCAAGAACTTCAAGGCAATACCTTGAGGATGTGGTTTCAACAGGATGGGGCCACATGTCATACGGCTAGGGTATCCATAGAGCTGCTGAAAAATGTTTTTCCTGGAAAACTCATTTCGAAAAGGGGGGGGTATTGAATGGCCCCCACGTAGCCCCGATCTCTCTCCATGCGATTATTTTCTATGGGGCTACCTCAAATCGGTAGTCTACGAGAATAATCCGACCAATTTAGAGCAGTTGAAGAGGAACATTATTCAGGAAAGTAACAAAATACCGAGAACAACTTTTCAACGAGTTTTCCAAAATTTACGACTTCGGTTCCAAGAGTGTCAAGCAGCCGAGGGAAGCCATTGGACAGCATTATTTTTAAGTCTTAAAAATTCCCATGCTTCTACTTTTTAAAATTACAAATATATATTTTTTATGTTTCGTAGTTTTTTTTTTGTAATTGAATATTTAAACCGCCAACACCCTTATGGCCCACCCTGTATAAGGAATTTTATTATTCGTTTATGATGCTTTAAACAAGAGCGAATCAAATTAAAATGCACATTTTGTTTCATGTTACTTAGTCAGTTTAAACCAAATTCATGTTTAATCATCGATTGTGATTATATGGTTGAGTAGCTTCTTCTTGCAAGTTCTTCATCTTGTTGTTGAATTTGCAGTATTTGAAGGTCAATATTGTGACCAAAACTGTTGAGTACAAGAACGTATATTTCGATGGTTTACCCTTTGAATGTTTTGATTTTCAGATTTCAAAAAGCCACTAGTTAATACTACACTATTGCTTTGAGAGCCTTAATGTTTTTTTTTTTTTTTTGTTTTGTTTTTTCAGTCACTCAAACAGATACTTGCAGATAGTTGCAACCCGCTATGTAGTAACATCTGCATATGGCAACAAATTTGATGAGAGAAATTTTTCAGAAATCCTGCTATGCTTGAAGTAGCCCCTGCTCTTGGAAGTATGTTGCTCCGAGCGCATCGAACTTAATCAAAGGTACGTAGAAAACAAAATTCGTCTTATTTCTGCGTAAACTTTCTGTGCTACGTGCCTTCACTATCAAAAGAAATATTACGTAGCTTGAATGCAACCAAATTTTGTCGGCATTCTTGCTTGCCGCAATAATTGCAATACATGGATCTGAAAATAGAAAATCTATTGGAATTTGAAAATGCCTGCAACTGGGTGAATTAGAAATACACATATCTATGTCGCTATTAGTTCGAGAGAAGCTTATAGTTGTCCACCATAGTTAAAATATAATTGTACTTTTGCAACTTAGAATACAAATACAGAGAGCTAAATTAGCTTCAATCATGCTATGACTTTTTAAGGATAAGGATAATTTCGTATCGGTAAACCGAATCCTTCAGTTTGACAGTTTGATTATTGTGCAGCAAAGTAATCATGCCCCATTGTTTCATATTTGTTTTCCTTTTATTTAATATCTCCGGAAATATGCGTTTTATAGTGTTTTCTTATTAAACTTGTTGAATTTATAAATTTGGTGAAAATGGACAACCGAAATATTAAAATAAAAATTACTATGCCCACACGTGTTTTTATCTGGGCAGCTGAAATTAATCACTCGTTCCACGGGCTTCATCTAATGTGAGAGAGGAAACCTTCGGTTTTTGAACTTACCACTGTCTCGTATAAAGTATGAAAACTAAAGCGAAATGGAAAGAGACACCCCAAAAGATAATTACCCCCTCAAATCTTGCAATATCCACAGGTTAATATATAGTAGTCGGGATTGTTTGCAGAGAAGTTAACCATTCACCTAATACAATTCTGGCATTATCGTCATCTAGGAGACAAAATGTACTGGCATGCTGGGACTGTTGCGAAACTTGCTCAAAGTTCGTTAAAAATGTGTCTTTGATATTTATTTCAAACAAGAACTCACTTCATACATTGAGTCGTTCTTTACCTGAAACAAGACCAATGTACTCGTATATTGATTCTGTTTCTCTATGGAAACATAATGAAACAGATATTCTGATTAGAGAATCTGCAATGAAAATATAATTGTATCCAGTTTCATTTCTTAGCCTTAATTAGAGCGGAAACCAATTCTAATAATTTCTAATAATTCTAAGTCTAATAATTTCACAGCTCCTCAAAGCTAATTGTTATAAAAAATTGCAAATAAAATTGTTTGGAATTAAACATGTTTGATAAGATAAGAAAGGTCATGGTTTTTGTACATCGCTTGCTACATTTTACGATTTATGCTAAGAACAACGCACATTAAAGTCCACTTCAAAACCGTAACGTATGATAGAAAAAAACCCTTAAACACTTGCTGGTCCTCTGTTATCGTCTACGTGTGTGGTGTTGCTCTGTGTGGCCTACCATATGGAGCATTAGTGATAATGCGCATCAACAGTTTCTACTTGTGTAATATTCCTATAGCCTGTAAGAATATTTTAGAATTCAATAAAATCAGTTCTTGTAAAAGACTTAAAGCGAACGGTCTTATTACTTAAGGTCGGTCTAAACAGAAATATACAATGAAATGAAAATACTGGCTCAGAATCAAAATTGCTTCTAATTTTGTTTCGGGTATAGGAATAAAAAATAAAAATTGTTTATAATTTCGATAAAATGGTAAAGGAGATATAAGATGGGCCGTGGAAGTGTCGACTATTTTTATTTTCAGTACTAATTTTATCAAGGACATGACGTGTGCCAAATGTGACTTAATTCAGTACAATTTTTTGAAAGATATGGAACTAAGAATATATGCGCTAATATGTTTATTCGTGTCAGAAGGGGCATGGTTGCATAATCGCCTTTTCTCAAGTTTCACTAAGCGCCAGATATTAATATAGTGGACAAAAATGTTGGTTACTGGGTTATACAAATTGTAAAGGACAAAGGGGATGATGAATTTAGGAAAAATTGAACAATTTGTGTAGGAAATAGAGTAGAGCGAAGAATGAAAATGGGCAGTTTCATTTTCAT